>JANPWX010000099.1:3224752-3288372 GCA_024734555.1 Trochalopteron elliotii | reverse complement strand
CAATAAATGGTTTTTTTCCACTTCTCCTCCGAGGAATTCCTTCTCAAACCCAGAGCTGGGGGGGGGGAAGGGGTGGTGGAGGTTTGTTTTCTGGGGGGCTGCTTCTGGAGACCTTCCCCTAATTTGTCCTAAACCAGGACACCTCTGGATAGGAGGTTGCAAAAGCAAGGGGAAAGGTAAGTGGAAATAAAACCAAAGTAAAGCTTGGTGTCTCCGTGGGGATGCTTTCCGGCTGAAGCAGCTCCCCAGACCAATCTAAAACAGTCTGTGAGTCCTCCAATTAGCTGGTTGAAGTGTGGTTAAGGCTTGGAAGGAAGAAGCGGGCTCTGGCGTGGGTGGAGAACGTTTATTCTTGTAGCAGAGCCACATGCTAGAGCAGCCCGACTGGGCCTCTGTGTCCCCTTTTCCCAGGTCGCAGCCTGGGCGGGGAACACTCTGGGCCAATTGGGGGAGGGAAGGGAAGGGCTGTGTCCAGGACAGGGGGAGACCAGGTGTGTTCAGGAGTAGGGGTATTTTGGAATGGAACAAACCAAGTACAGACACATAACAAAATACAAATTCAAAAGCCTAAATCACGCACCACAACACCAAAGATTAACTGTGGGTTTGTCAGTGGAAGAGTATCTGTGTTTCAGCCTCATCACTCCTGCTCATACTGTACCTTGCAAGTTTACAACTGTACGGGGTCAGTTGCAAGTAGAAGCAGCAGGGTACCTGGATGCATAGAAGAGCCTATGGGCTCAAGCAGTGATGCCTTGGAAGCAAGCAGCAGGAACTACTAGGATAACACATGAACATGCCCAAATGAGTCCATAAACACACCTTAAGAATGCCTAGAAAGGCATTAAGATTCAGGCCCACAATCCTCACCACTGCAGCACTTAGATCACATAGGCTCACTGACTACTGTGGCAACGCCCTCAAAATAGTTTGCTTTTCCACGTAAGTAAAGAATGGTGATTGAACCAGTAATTATTTATTGCCTTATGCCAACCTTCAAGAGAGAGGAAAAGATGTTCAGCAGTATGGTAACGTGCAGAAGGAAAACCATCTGCACTGCTAAAGGCCGCGGAGCAACCTGTAAATCCTGAGCTACAAGTAACAAAAAAAGAATAGAAGCATCTGAAGTGACTCAGAAACCCATTAAAAAATAAGAGTCCCGCAATACTAGCCAATAGAAGAAATGAATTGTCTGGTTTGGGTAATTTAAGTAATAATTATGTTTTTGAATAAAGTTTGCAAAGTGATAAATGCAAAACAAATCACAACTGACTGATCTTGTTCGGCAGCACCAGGAAACTTCCCTCTTTGAGACAAAAGAGCAGGGAAGCCTCCTTCTCTAATAAAGATAAACTGGAAATCTTTATCTCATCAGGTCAAAATGCTATCTATCTGTTTTGAAAACAGCATTTTGCAAGCTTTCTGTAAACACATTTGCTTTTGAATTCATCTGTCTTCATAAAATATCTCCTCCCCTCTAATCTCCCTAGGTGAAACTTCCACTTTCTTCCATTCCACTTCTGCAAACACTTGCAGACAGTGTTACACCAAGCAGATTTAATTATCTGTCAGCAGCTATCAGCAGCAATCATCAGGACAAGGAAGATGGGGAATGGAAATATTTACCAAGATGCAGCCAGCAGTACAGGGTAGGCAACTGCTGGCCTGTTTGCAGCCAAAGCCCTACACTTTTCATCTGTCATCTCATTAGACTGTTGGAAAAACACTTGGACGAGCACCTTGGTGCTTCCTTGTGTTTGCTGACAGCACATCTGCACTCTGACCTATATGGCATTAGCTTTTCCTTAGCAAAACAGAGGAACTCAGTTATTTACATCCCTGCTGAGAAAGGAGGGAAAATAATGCTAGTGTTCCTACTCTCAAAGGATGATCATGCTGTGAATTATATCAGGTACATTTCAACAGCTTGAACACTAATCCAAAAAGATGTACAGAGAGGTGAGGGTGTGCAACTGCATACAGGAAAGCTGAAGGGATTCCAGTGTAACATATACTTTGCTTTTGGTTCCCTTAGCTATTGAACCATCTATCTAAACACAAACTGAATAGACAATCCACAGACAAATCCCCAGTGCGATATTTAAAGGCAGCTGGTGTAAATAATGCATAAAAATAACAGTGGAGCCTCTGGCCAGCACAGGGCAAGTCATGTTACACATCCTCAGACTCCACTCTCAACCTAATGTACAGAACCCAATCACAGTTTCTGCACTGAAATATTTGTGACACTTCACTGCCACCAAGAGCTTCAAAGGACATACTGTGCCATTTCCTTTTAGAAATAGGCCTCTTTCCCAACTTCAGGGGAGAAGACACTGACAGACAATGAAGAGATAATGCTATTTTGATTGGAGTCATTCTTTTTCTTTGCCACTTCAAATGTTCCCTCTCCCAGCCTGTTATAACATTGCATTACATAGGGAAGAAAGTGCTCCACTTCTAGGGTTTCCTCTGCTTCTGTTTAATGTCACTGACTCTTATTTCCAGTGCAGAGATTGTTATGATTAAAGTGAATTAGCACTTCCAGAAAGAGGCATCAAGAACACATTATTTGTACAGGAGCAGGAATACCTTTAACAGGAATCAATTGTAGTAATATAAGTCAGAAGACAGGAAGGTTTGTACAGTAGTATATCAAGATGTTTGGCGTAGCAAATTCTACCCGAAGTCAATAGGTACTTTATGAAAAGGACTCATACACCTTCACAATTTGCAGTATAAAGAACTCTCATCCTAATTACATATCCAACATATCTTGCAAGACAGCTGCCACCATAGCAGGCTGCAGCAGCAAAAGGGTACACTCTTACTTTCCTACCCATTGCTCAAGTATGTCTTTTCTCCTCACTCACCCACGAGATGAGGACCCAGACATTGCCCCAGTGCTTCACCAATGGTGCACCACCCTGCTGCCGGTATTACCTCCAAGTCATTACATAAATTCCTTGTAAGGCAAACATGTGACAAAGCACTACAGCACCCTAAGAACGGAATCCTTCACAGCTGCTGATTTTGAGTTTTACATTCCTGTATTTGCTAAGGCACAGAGAGGAAAAACTTGGAGAAAGCATCAGTTCTCAGATTCAATGCTATCTGGGTTCTTTTCAGCATATAACAAAACCAAAACCACAGTGCAACCCTTTTTTTCTTCCTAATACTCCATGGACCTTGCTTATGTCAAATAGGTGTTTCTTTGAAAACCATCGTGCTCTTCACAATTTTTTTCTATAATTGGAAGTAACACAGAAACAAAAATTCTGCTCTTTGGAACATTTCACTGTTTCCTGTGAGGATTTCCACAATGATTTGGAAACCTTATGGTACAGGACATAATAAATCACTTAGCTGTATACCCTAATTATACATTTTCAGAATAAGTAGCTATCATTTAAATGAAAATTTCCCCTAGTAATTTTTTTTTTTAATTTGATCAATGCATAACAATTCTATCTGATAATTTCCTCCTTGCTTAAGCTGATATGAGCCTCATTTCTGCTGTCTACAGTTTGGAATCATTCAGACAAACTCATATTTCTGGTATTTTAAAAACACAAGAGGAAACAACTTCAAATATTCCTTAATTAACCACACATCAAGTAACCATTAGTTATGGAAGTGATAACAGCAATAAGTTACAAAGTACATGAAACAACTTCATCACCTTTTTTACGTGTTAGAACAATGCCTAAGGGCTTCTAATAGAAAGTCACTGTTCCAGCAACTCACAAAGAACTTGGCCTTATCCTTGAGAGGCTTTAGGATTCAAATGCATGGGAACAATAGAGAAAGTAAGTGAAAAAAACAATAAGACAGAAGCAAAACAAAACAAGAAGAGCTACAATACACAAGTATCAGATTTTTTTAAACTTTTGTTTCAGGACTCACTTAGAAAAGGAGCATTTAAAGAAATGATAAAGTCTAACAAAAGGTAGAAAAATAAGGGAAGTAACTAGGAGAAGAGGGGAGTTAGCCCAGGGCACAGGAAGAGAGAAGCTCCTCTCAAAAACGCAACCAACCTCACAGAAGAGCCCCCCTAAGCACAAGGGTTCTGAGCACACGACTGGCAGCCACAGTACCTCTTCCTTTCATTCTCTGCTTCCCATTGATCACAATGCAGGTTTTTCCTGGATTGCTTCTAGACTTTAAAAACCAATTAAGTTAAGATAGGCAGAATGACTACTAAGCCTCTCAACATCCTGCTCTCTGGTAGCTGTGGGTGGTAGAGAGGTGAGTAATCCCAGCTGAAGCCTGTTGCCTGAAGTAGGCCTGCACACCTGCCTGCCTTTCTTCAGAGCTATTGTGCTTATTAACGAAAACATTCTGAATGATTCAGTATAGACTTATTATAGAAATCTTACAACAATGAAATCAAGTGATTGAGCTATGTTTAATTAATATAAAACCCATAGAGCACCTTTGTGCTCCTTATCTTTTCCTTCTTTGCTTTCCTGCGTGATAAAGTGATGGAGTGTATCAGGGATTACCAGATGGTGCAAAAAGGGTGAGCCAGTGTAGGCATGTATGTGCATTGAGAGATGGATAGCACAGTAAACGCAGTAATATCTAGACTGTGATGCTGAAAACACTATGGGGAAAACAAGTGCAAGCCTTGAGCTCTGATGTGTGATTGTCTCACTTTCCACAGAGGAGCAAAAAGCAATTTGCTGAGATTTGCAGTTCTAATAAAAATGAGGTTGCGCTGCAAATCTCTAGCTGCAGCATGGCCAGATGTTTAGCTTACAGGTAAGGAGCAGCTAAAATCTCTCAGGGTGAGTACCACCAAATTGTAAAGTAGCATGAGGTCTTCAGATTGCCTGGGGGCTATTGCGGTGCGTGATTTAGGTTTTTGAATTTGTATTTGTATTTTGTTATTTGTCTGTACTTGGTTTGTTCCATTCCAAAATACCCTACCCCCCTACCCCTGAACACACCTGGTATCACCCTGATGTAACCACACTCCTTTCCTTCCCCCGTTGGCTCAGAGTGTTCCCCACCCAGGCTGCGACCTGGAAGAAGGGGACACAGAGGCCCAGTCTGGCTGTCTGGCTTGCAGGTCTGGCACATGGTCTGGCTTGCTGTTCTGGCTCTCTGGCACATGCTCTGGCAAGTGCTCTCCTAGCACATGGAGCTGGACTGAAATAAACACCTTTTCCAACCCAAACCAGGCCCACTCCTTTTTCCAGCCTTAGCCACACTTCAACCAGCAGATTTGGAGGAACCCATGGACTGTTTTAGATTGGTCTGGGGAGCTGCTTTGGCTGATAAGCACCCCCATGCAGACACCAGTTCTTTAGGAGGCTGCACTCCTGTGCTGTGCCTGCACCTGTATTTAACTGGTACCCCTGGGATACCTCTGCATTCTGCTTTAGGACCTCAGGCGGTCTCTCCCAAAGCAGTGGGGAGAGTCTGTGATGGAAAGCAGGTTGGGCAGCACTGCACAGCACAACACTGTGGCTGCAACTGGAAAAGCAACAGGAACAGCATGACAGGAAAAAATCAGTCAGAGCTGAGAAAAAAAAGCACATGAAGTGGCAGCAGTAACAGCTCAGGCAGGCCTACATGTTTGGTTGGCAGGTGCAATGTAATGTGCATTATATCAGAGGGAAATGAGGCTTCATGTGGCCATCACTCTAAGTAGAAAACTCTAATTGTCACACAAGGCACTCATATTTTATTCAGGCTGAAATTACAGGCTCAGAATGCGATTACTTTCTGATAATTGGGCTGTGTCTTCAGCCATTTTAAATCTGCATGACTCCACAAATGCCGGAACAGTTGTGCTGGTTTAAACCAGCTAAATACCTGGCCCTGAACATTGACCAATGGGGCATCCTGTGCCTGCTGGATTTATGGACCTGCTGTGTTAGCATGGATGAGCTCCTTCTTGCAAGTCAGCCCTTTGTGTGGTCCTGACGCTTTGAGCCTGGACCCAGATGGGCCATGCCTGTAGAGTGTGCTTAGCTCAGACCAGAGTGCCCTGCTTGCCCATGTGCCATGCAGGGAGGCAGGGATACTGCATCCTGATGCCCCACTGGGATTTATCTGAGGCACATCCTCAGTCTTGGGGCTCTATGACCCTGTTGATATCCTCTGTGACCCTGTTCTCGCCAGGCTGAGGAGCATCCCTGTCCAGCCCAGGTTCCACCAGTGCTACAGTGGGAGCCAAAGAGATCACAGGGCTGCTGTGCAGCACTCCATGGTATGTGCATCTGGGTCTGGCCATTAGTAAGTATAAGAGAAGCATTAGAAGTTGCATAAAAAGTTGCAGTTTCCCTGGCTATTTTCATCTCAGGGTCCTCTGCATAAAGCCTGCTTGGTGCTGTGTCCTCTACAATGCCTATTAACAGAAAAAAAGTGTGGCTTTTACTCTAACCCAAAACCTTTTTCTCTTGGCAGAAGGAGGTTGAAAAGTGCACATTGCTTTTGAAATCTGTCTCTGAACATTTCTTTTAGCTGCAACCACAGATCACATCTCATAAACAGCCACATTTTTCAATATAAGTTTCATCTTTGTTGGTTCTAATCTAATTATTTATAGAAATGCCCTTTTCCTGTGATCCATAACCTTCTCAAACTTCAGTAGTTTCTTGCTGTGAAAAATGATTCACTCTGAGCTGACTGTATGGTGGTAGCTGCATATTGTGGTTCATTTTGGTGCATTTTTTATCCAGAAAACTAAGTCTGGAAATGATTCCTGGGTAACAGTTCCCCTGAAGAGCACAGCCAGTAGGCTAATCCAGCTTCCAAATGTTCAGGATCCTCCTGAAATTAACTGGAAGTGATTGCAGAAGCGTGAGTAAACATCCTTAGCATTTTATTTCAAATGTTTATTGCATCTATTTTCTCCTCATAGACATATTATGCAACTGATGTTTCAAGGCATTTACACTCATGAAAGATTAGCTCTTTGAATTTGCAAAGTTAATTCTAGTGGTTGGATGGGCCCACACAAACTTAAATTGGCAGTCAAAATAAGAACTGGAAAACTTAAATGCTTGTGTGTATGCTCATCAAATCTTTCTGATCCTTGAAACCAAACACGGACCAGGTTGCCTGTGGTACTGCAGCTATAGGTCTTCCAAGGCAGGGGGTGAATGCACAGGAAAAGACGTCCTTGGGAAGGAAATTGACCCCGGTTTGAGCCTCATTCAAGTCAAGTTTACTGCAGGACCACACCAGTGTGCAGACAGTCAGAAATTCCTTTCAGACTTTCTATAGCATATTTTTAGTAGTCCTCATCAAGGTAGTAGCTTGTAACCAGGGGGGTTTTGCCTTTGAAGGTAGATTTTTACCTTGGAGTGGAGAAAGAGGTATATTGTTTCACCACTGAGAAACATTCCACCCATGTATTTCAAAGGATGGAATTGTTTGTTACAAGAAATCACTGGGGCAATCCGCATTAACATGTAAATTATGACTCAACAAGTTTTCAATGGCAACCTAATATCAATGTTAATTTCTCTGGGTAAGTTTTGCTACAAACAACTGTAGCACAGTAAATGGAAAACAGATCATCGCCAGAAGGGTTTGCTCTGTCAGGTGTCATCCTAATTGGTGACAAATGCAGCCTCGTGGGGAGTGTTAGATGCATTTCTAACAGGGGAAGGTTTCTCCCTATTGGATTGAGCTGGGTTATATGACCCCACAGCCTGCAAACTGCAAAAAGGAGCATCGCAAACGGGTTGTGTTTCAATCAATAATTGGACTCATTAGTGTCGCATGGTGACTCGGCCTCCTGTTTACCTGCAGTAGAAGAGTACTGAATTTGTGTCATTTCTGATTTCTCCCCTCCACATCGCAGCTGCTCAGCCTAGATACTTTTTCCCAGGCAATTAAGAGAACCTAAGACAGGAGCCAGAGTGAGATGGAAGACACTGTGTGTTAATTAGGGTTTTTTCAACTAATTGACCCAGTCATGCAAAGGGAATATCTGAGATTTGTTGTTGCTTTTGCTGTTTTCACCACTCACATATCTGAAGTAGTTTTAAATCAAATTGACTTGAAACCTACTCCAGATATGCAAAAGTTCAATAATGAAAGGTTTTGCTCTGTGAGAGTTTCAATGTGGAAAAAAGGACACACTTATCAACTATATCTAAAATATCTGAGAAATTCTACAACAAAACATTATTATCACTGTTTTCTAGAACAGAAGAATATGAACATATGAAAATATGTTCATATGTTTCTATGAAAATATACAGTGAAACAATGATTCAGACAAATTGAACATTCTAGTATTTTTACCCCAGTAATTAATTAGTAAAACAAAAAAGGGAGAAAGAAAGAAAAAGAGGATTTGTACTGTTCTTAATTTCCCTAATATTGTCTCCTAGATAAGTCTTTGGTGGCAAAGTCTTCTTCCTATCCAGCCTTTCACAGTTTGCTGGGGCACTCAGTGTTTGAATATGCTACAAACTTTGTTTTGCACACATGTGATCTTCTTCCACATGTGTACAGGCTTTATCTCAGCATCTGATCATGTATCTTTTGTCCAGGTACAATGATGATGCACTACTGCCATGCTATGCCCTCTTAAGTCCTACCTCCATCATCTGGAAAGCCACTAATTCTCACCATGCCCAGGGACGTTTGACTTCTGTCCTGGCAGTAATGTTCTGTCACCAGTATAAAGGGGACAGCATTTGTGAGCAGCCAGATCAAGCAGAGAGGCTGGAGAATTAACAGTCAGAATCAGTGGTTTGCCAGCAGCTATTTAGATTAGATTAGAAAAGGTGTTAGGAGAGATTAGCTGGGGATGGGCTTGGAGATAGTGATAGGGGTCAGTGGGGACATCAGAGAGCACCCAGGGACAAGACTTTCTGGACACTGGCATTCCCCAGTCTCAGGGGAAAGGTTGTGTCAGGTATTGCTCAGTACCTTGGAGGAGGAGGTGATGGACACAGCCCCAAGTCACCATGCCCCATAGTCTCTGGCTGAACATTACTACTGTACTCCTGTCCCAAACTGTAAATTGTCCCTAGAAATCAGCTGGTCAGACACCTTCAGGATCCTGAGGAAATTCACAGCAGTCCTGTGAACACATGGCAATGTTGGGCATTTCCCTGGCAGACTTGTGTTCTCTGGGCTTGCCCATGAATTGAATTTTACTGAACAGGCAGCTTTCTGAGGACAATATAATTTCCATCTGGATGACCAACAGGAGATCGTTACCTTCCACAGTGGCATTGTTTTCATCAAACAAGGTGATCTTCACTATGAACATTGCCTGACTTGTCATCCTCTGCCTTAGCTCCTATTCCATGTTGTTGGGGGTCTGTCCATGCTGCCATTCTGTAGTTGCAATTCTGCCCCTGCAATTCTGTCTCTGACTTCATCTGGATATAACTATCTTTCTTTCCTCTGCTGCTCTTCTGTCTCTCACCTGGAGTTGTTGTAAATGAACTTGGAGGGGGGATACACCTGGCTTGTTTTTCTTGGTCCTTGTAGACACATGACTGTTGAAAAGAGTCCTCCATTTTTTATACTTTCCTCGAGGTAGTATTCACCTACTTCTTGATCCTAGATCCTCCCTTCACGTCTTCTCCTCCTTAGATCTTCACAACACCCCCAACAATTACAGTAACCAGATCCACGACAGGGGGACAGGAGACTTGTGAGTTTGCAGTTTTCCATGGTGGCATCTGTAGTACTTCAGGAGGCTTAATCCTTGCCCTGCATAATACACTTGTGTCTCAAAATCCACCTTTCCTCTAGTAATGTGGAGAAGCATCAGCTTGTGGCTGTGGACAAAGTGGTCCTCAAATCCCACCAAGGTCAGCCAAGGTGGGAGAGGAATGACAGGTGGAAAAAAGGCACTCTGCATGGAGGAGAAGCCCCCATATCTTTAGGTTGCATGGTCTAGATAACAGGCTGCCTTGGAAAATAAGACTCAACAGACTGGGAAGTAAAATGCTCTAACAAATTTAGAAAATGGAAAATGTAGAGAGTCATTTTTAACAGCCTTGGCTCTGCTCCGAGCATATAATGAATATAAATTCCAAGTGGACAAAGGTGATAACAGGAAAAATGAAGGACATGCCATAAACTGCATTTGCTGTTTCAAAAAATGCAGATGCTGCAGTGAGCATCCACAGGACTGAGTCACTTCCATTCAAGCATCTCCCCTAAACAAGGGGGCACACAGAGGCCAGCAGCTCTGAAGCATCACCAGCTCTTGAAAGAATGAAGCCTCACAATGGCAGCATGGTATCTTCACCCCTGCACATCTGATTTTTGGACAGGAACTATTTTCAGAAAGAAAGAAAGAAAGAAAGAAATACAATAAATCAAAACCAGAACCAAATCAAGGGGGAAAAAAGCCAAAGCCCAAATGAAACATAACTATACAAAATGAAAGAACTTTTTTCCGTGGGGTAGCTGGGCTGCTTACACCGTAACAACCACAGCACTTATAAGGATAGCAGTTCAGAAGGGGGAAAAATATTTGGGACAGTGAAGATTAAATTTTCAAAGTAATAGAATAACAAAGCTTGAAAACACAGTAAGTTTTGCTGATGAGCCGCACATTTTTATTGGACTGTTGTTTCACCACTATAAATAATTTCTAATTTCATTGACACACAAGAGCTGCCGGGCTTGCTTTGCCTCCCTTCACCGTCTTTTCCGCCGTTTGTCGGAGGCGCTGCCGGCAGCGCGGTGCTCGCCCCTGGCCCAGCCCGGCCCGCCCGGGAGCGGCGCTGTCGCCCCGGGGAGCGCCGGGACTGCGCGCCTGCGTGCCTCAGCGCCCGCCAGGTGGCGCCATCGCACCGCCGGCCGCCCCCGCCGCTCCAGCGCTCCGGGACGGCACTCCAGGCATCGCCAGGGCACCCCCGGGATCTTCAGGGCACCGACCTGGCATCGCCTTGGCACCGATCTGGCATCGCCTTGGCACCGATCTGGCATCGCTCTGGCGCCCCCGGCATCACGCTGCGACCGAGCTGGCATCGCCCTGGCACCCCCTGGCATTGTCCTGGCATCGACTTAGCATTACCCTGGCACCCCCGGCATCGCCAGGGCACTGACCTGGCATCGCCCTGGCATCCCAGGCATCGCCCTGGCACCCCTGGCAACATCCTGGCGCCTCTGGCATTGCCCTGGCACCCTTGGCATTGCCCTGGCACCGACTTGGTGTCATCCTGGCACCCCCAGTACCGTCCTGGCATCCCCAGCATCTTGCTGGAATTGAACTGGCATCGTCCTGACACCACCCAACATTACCCTGGCAATGCTCTGACACTGCCCTGGCACCACTTAGGCCACACCTGCACTGCCTGGTTTTGCCCTGGCATGGCCGAACACCACTGCAATGCCCAGCAGCACCTGCCACCACCTGGCAACAGTAGACATCACCCTGGCACTGACTCATCAGCACTTGGCACTGCCCTGTCACCACTGTGGCACTGCTCTGCATCGCTGCAACATTGCCCAGTGTCAGCTGGTACCAAGCCTGAACTGCCCTGGCATCACTTGGTAGCAGCCCAGCACTGCCTTGGCATTGCCTTGGCATCGCCTTGGCATCACTCCTGCATTGCTCCAGCACTGACCAATAGATCTGCGGAGACTCTGCGGGACCTGTTCATTTCCCTCCACATAATTAATACAAACACAATTTATTAAATGCATACATTGCTTTCCATTTTTAATCCAATGAATTATTCAGGATGAGTACTTTATTAGGCTGTTTGTCTTCTCTCCTCCCCCCTTGGGCTGGGTCTCTCATATTTATCACCAGAGGAATGCAGCACAATCATTTCTGCAGAGAAATACTTGTCTAGGGACTGGTTCTGGGTTTATGCTGCATGGGCAGGTTTTCAAATAAAGTTAAATTTTTCTTCTTCCAGAAACAGAGGTGGGGTACACAAGTTTTGTGTTGGAACGTTGCAACCCAGTTCATCACTCAGTGTTTTTAAAGCAATTCATTGGTCTGTGGTGTTTCATGTGACTTTTATCTTAGTGCATCCACATAAATCATGGAATCATTTAGATTGGAAAAGACCTTTAAGATCATCAATTCCAACTGTTCAGCCCAGCACTGCCAAGTCCACCACTAAATCACATCCTGAAGTGCCACACCTACAAGTCTTTTAAATCCCTCCAGGGATGATGACTCTACCCCTTCCTCTGGCAGCCTGTTCCAGTGCTCAACAACCCTTTTTATGAAGATTTTTTTTCCTAATATCCAATCTAAACATCCCTTGGTGCAACTTGAGGCCATTTCCTCTCATCACAAACCCTGAGAGAAGAGACTGACATATACCCTGCTCACTACACCCTTCTTTCAGGTTATAGAGTGGTAAGGCTTCCCCTGAGCCTCCTTTTCATCAGACTAAAGAACCCCAGCCCCCTCAGCTGCACTTGTAACACTTGTGCTCCAGACCCTCCATGATCTCCACTGCCCTTTTCTGGACACACACCTCTGTGAATAACAATGAAGTGTGCAAAATAACTACTTTCTCCCTGAGCAAACTGTTCTTGCTTTTCTAGTGCAGACTCTAAAGTGGCTATAAAAGATCTGTTTCTGAATTAGGGGAAAATCCGCCATATCAGGAAACAGTTTGATGGGATACTTCTGTCTGCAGTGCTGGGTGACAGCAAACATGGGCAGACTCAGCTGCACAGAGCTCAGTGGGCTTCTCTGTGAATTTCATCTGCCCTTCCTACATTTTGAGACACATTTTAAGAGAAACAAACCCCCCCCCCCCAAAAAAAAAAAAACAACAAAAAACCAACAAAAAAAATCAGAAAAATCAGGAATTAAAATATATACAATATATGTTGACATATTTTGACAGATTCTCTGTCAGTTTGTGTAAGTTCAGTATGTTTTTTCAACAGATTTTTGAAACATGATTGCTTAAAGCCACTTGGCCACAACTCTTTCCCTGAAGAGAAAGATTTCTGAAATGCTTCTCAGGGTCATGGTGGAAGAAATTTTTCCGCAGAGGATTGTGAGGATTTCTATGCCAGAGCAGCCATAGAACAAACATCATCCTGCAACCTCTTGTTCATACAAATACTGCATGATTTCCAGAGGGTCCCTTCCAACTAAACTATTCTTAGCTGTCTGTCCCCTTCCCATTGCTCTGTTTTACTGCTTCTAGGAGATGTTACTTATTTTCTGTGCCTGTTAAACTTCCTGGGACCTGAATCATTCAGTACTGTCCTTTCCCAGACTGCGTTCAAAAACCCTACACCTAAGCAAATCTTGGAGAGTTATTTCCCAGAAATGGTGTTGAAAATGTCAGTTCTTTCAAGAGCTCTCAAACAGCCACAGCAATGACCCTTCTCAGCTGGGCTGCCCAAAAATGCCCACAGAGAACAACTGAAGGGTCTGACACCTCAATGAGGATAGGCAGTGCAAAGCAAAAAGGTCCAAACACCAAAACTGAGTTTCAAAGGGAAGTGAGCTGGCCCAGCTTTATGTAAATGAAGCATTAAATAACCAGTGCCAGCCTTGTTTACACAATATACCTCTCCTTAAGGAAAGTTAAATATGCTCTCTAGCTTCTACAGAGAGATCAGCAAAGATTAATTCTTTCTTTTAAACACATAGTAGAATAGTCTTGGTATGTATATAATTAGTCACCCATAAAAGCTTAAGGGGAATTTTTATCCCAGAGACTCACTTCTGTCCTTAATGGTTTAGTAGTAAAACTACAATCAGGCTTGGGACACATGGGATTATGAAAAAAGATTTAAAACATTTTTTAAAATGCCTACTGACACAGACTCATAACATTTTGAGAAAGGAATGCTGGAATCCTTTGAAGTAACTTTCAATTAAGCTTTTAAATGAATTAGGATGTTATTTCTGTGTAACAGCTAGACCATAAATTTAGTTTCTAATTAAATTCTGTGTGAAAACTTCATGTCACACGTCACTGCTTTCCAATTTATCTACTGTTGGATTTGACTGAAGTTACTTAGAGAAATACTCTTTTCCTTCTCAGGGGCACAGCAACTTCCCTCTGGGAAAAAAAAAAGGAAAGTTTCCATTGTGCTGTTCTATAGGAAAATAGCAATTTTGTTATTATAATAACCCAACTCACCCAAACTTCTTTTGCAGTTCTGGTCAAGATTTTACTCAAATTTCTCTGTCATAGTCCCCCAAAGCCTGTCTCTGTTCTCTGGAGGAAGCCACCAGTACCTGGTGCCACATTATTCCACAAAGGGTTAATAAAATTCATTTTTACTGGACCATTTTCAGTCATATCATATTTTAAGAAAAATATGAGCAGCTTTCACTATTTTGTCACAAAAGCTAAGGAGCAGATAATGCCAAGTCCTATTGGCAGGATTACAGGGCAATGTATTTTTAATAATTACACAGTATTAGATGTCTAAGTATTTCTCTGAACATTAGGCCTGATAGCTCTTTTGTCTCTGTCCTTTCTTACCCTTTATTCCTCCATCTCTCTAAGCATCTCCTCAATTTCTTCACCTAATTTAAATTAAAATACCATATTTCTCGCTGTAAAAATAACCCTACCCTTTTCATTTTGTTCTCTCTGCTCTGATTCCAAATGACATCAGTTCAAAGCAAAAAGTTATTGGACACTTGAACTTTTTTTCCCAAGGTAATGCTTAAATATTCCCAGCATTTAGTGATGACCAGTTACATGTATAAGGTTAATAGTTCACTGTGACAAAAAGAATGTAAATTCCTTCCTTTCCTTCATAATTTAGTGACAGTAGTCACCAGAAAATCACCTGAGGCTGTTTTTTGAGCTGCTTAGTTAAAGAAATACGTCACTCTATGAGCCAAGCTGCTGTGGTTCTTTCCCCTGGGCCATAATTTTAAAGCCTTGGGACTGTCTGGCCAACAACGCAAGTGCTGTGTGAGCAGGAGCATGGCACAGGTTGAGGGACATGGCACAGCACAATCCCTGCCCCTGCCTCTTGCAGCTCCCTATTCAGAAGTAAACCACCACCTTAAGAAGGTGCAGAATTACTTGACCTGACACACCTGCAGCCTGCAGCCTTCTCCAGTGGTAACTTGGTGACACATTGTTAAGAAGCTCATGGAAGCATTGGTAGCACACTTTACTTCCCCTGTGCTGAGCAATGCACTATGAACTCTGCCCTGAATTTCTGTCTGAGGCACCCTTGCTATCACAAGCCTGCAGGGTCTGGGACACCAAAGATCCAGCCATGGGTTTATGCTGCTGGACATTGCACTGTCCACTGGCTCTGCCTTTACCATTCAGAGGGGCTTTGCATAACATTTCACACTTTTTAACCTAAATCTTCTCATGAGTCTGTGGTTTAGGATTCCCCACATTAGCCATGTATGAAGAGTTTCAACAATCACAGTCCTTCATCCTTGAAGCCAGGGAATAAAACTGTGCTCTTGCTGTTTTGACCTAAAAGAAATAGAGCACAGACGGTTGTTAATATTTAACTGTATCCTAATGTTTTTATTCATTAACAATATTTACCCATAGTCCATGAGGGTGAGACATGCCTGAAACAATCAGGAATTGGAAACTGTCCTGTACTTTTTTTTAAAAACAACTGAGCTGGAAACAGAAGTGTTCTCAGTCCCTACCATGCCATATAGCCTAATATTGCAAGTGCCTAGTAGACACTGGTGTGGATAATCAAGTGCCCAGAAACAGATCTTTGGTTTAGACATGCTGTAGGCAAACATTATCTCAAAAAACTCAGGCTTAGTTGCAGCCTAAGCATGACCATGCTTAGGCTGCAATGTAGAGCCTCCCAAAAAGTCTACATAGGTGTTGTGCCTAATGCAGTTACTGAAGTCTAAATCCTACCACTCTTACCCATAGGTATTTTTCCTACCTCACAGGCTTACTGATTTTCCTCCTTTTTTTTCCTTAAATTTAATTTTTATATGAACATAAGCCAATATTTCAAAACTGTGGACTGATTCTAAGTATTTGATTTGCCATCTCTCCAAGGTCCTGATTTTCCTAGTATGCGAGGCCAAAATTTTGTGAGTTCAGACCACATTAAAATGTCAGAATGTGAGACAAAATACAGGCTCTCAAAATGCAAATGACAAATGGAATCACTAGCAGACTCATAAGTGAGATGAAGAAATTTTATTACCAGAAAACATCATTACTGGGCTCCATTAAAAGAAATGTTCAAATTAAGGCTTTTCTAAATACATGTCTAAAAAGCTTTAAGAGCAACAGAAAGGGAAAGGTGAAGTTTGCTGTCTGCTTTCATTTAGGTTTAACAAAAGGTCTAGCAAACAGAGAAATTAGGCTCTTTCAAAGTCTGTGAAAACAGTATGCAGTGGGAGCTCCTACATTACTAGACACTGGAGAATCCACTTAAAAGAGATTTGTCCAGATGCCTTTATTAAGGAAAATACCTTTTGGTTTTTTGTTGTAGTTTGTTTGTTTGGGAGTTTTGTTTGGTTGGATGGGTTTTTGTTTTGTTTTTGCTTTTATTTTCTTGGTTTTGTTTTGTTTGGTTTTGTTTTTTAATACATCAGCCTTAAGACTCCAACTCTGAAGCCAGTTCTATTTAGCATTATGCTTCCAGAACAACTTTTACTTTCCAGATTTACAATAGTTCATTGCTCCAGAATTTTTCCCCTAGATAACTTCTGAGAAGTCCTTTTTTTGGCCAGCATTTGAGAGGATGTTATTTTACTTCTCAGGGTGCTGCAGTGACTTTGTTGCCACCCTGTGAAAGTCACAGAAATGCAGGTTCTGGCTGTACTAAATCCACTACATAAATTAAATAACTGCTCAAATGTTTCCCTTGCCATTCTGAAAGGACTCACTAGAAAAAGTGCAAGTACATGAATCTGCTTATTGACTACACCCTGCTGACTTTTTACTTGAGGCCAAATCTTTCCTGTCACGATATGTACCTCACACTTGGGTACACAATTCCCACTAACCACAGGGTGGTCTCCTCCATCTTTATCATGGAAAGCTCTCTCCCCTCTTCCCACAAGCTTTCACCAATCCATCTTCATATGTTTCCAAGAGGAAGAATAAAAACCCCTCTCTTTCCCTCATCCTCTGTGTCAGTCATATATCAGAATTAGAAAAATGATTTATTCAAAAGAGTTAGCCCAGTGGTGTCAAAATCATTGAAATATTTTAATGTTCTGTTTGGTTAGAATTTTCAGCTGAAAGATTCACCATCTTTTATCTACAGAAGATGTTAAAAATACTCAGAATTGTGCTAAATATATAAAATTAAAGTGATGATTTGAAGTGTCCTGTGGTATTTCAATATGCAGTGGCAAGAAGTGGAAAAGGTGTGTTGATGTGGAAAAATCTTAATTAACATTTGAGTAAGTATCCTCTGTCTACCTCCTCCTCAGGTCACTGTGCAAGATTTTAATATCCTCATGTATTCTCTGTGCTATAAATCCTCAGTTCAACATCAGGGAGTGTCATGTATGATCAACAGTTTCTTATTATAAATTGTGATGGGTACTATTGAGCTACTTACCAACAGGATACTTGCCTGTGACTTGGAATGAATATTAATAAAGCTGTTAGTCCTCTGTCAATAAAGCAAGTACCTTCTCAGTTTCAGTTACTGAGCACAGTAATTGCCATCAGGATCCCTACATGTCAAATTCATTATTTCACCTTCAGAACAGTCAACCTAAAAAGTGATTTAACATAGTTTTTAAACATCAAAATTATTTCAATTTATTTTGAGGGAACTTGCAAGTACCTTCTGTTTTTCAGGTGATGAAAAGAGGTACCAAACACCACTGAAAATCTGTGTTTTCTTCATTTTCTATGCTAACAAGACTCTAACTCATTTCTGATCTGTGAAGACAGCAGTGGATGAAGAACAAAAGTGAAGGATATTCCTGCAGGGCTGAAGGGTACCCACCACATAATTCTGTTGATGTTGGTTTATTTGTGGGTTTGTTTTTTTTTTTTCCTTTGTAAAATAAAGGAACCCATAACCCATGACTGGTGATCGGGATTGCTACCTGTTGTTGGTTTCTGTTAAAAAGCCTTTTACTACCTCATCCAGCTTTGGAGCCCATACTAAATTTTCTAGAAGAGAAAATTGCATGTTCCAGAGGAGCAACCAAGGGCATGTAGAACACCCTGGGGCTGTTGGGGCAGACTGGCAAAGATGGGATGGAGGTGTGGGTGGCTGAATTGTAGCTGTCAAAGAGGCATGAGACAACTCATACCACTCCTGTCTCTTCTCAGTTGGATACCCCACAGGAATCAGAGGCAATTGGGTTAGAATCTGGGAGAGTGGTTGAAACAAACGAAAAAACAAAACACAAAAACAAACAAACAACAAAAAAAATAGCCTCAGAGATGATGGTAGGAAAGGTACTCAAAGAATCACAAGAAATCTTCCTGTTCTTTCTAGAAGGTCAAATTTTGAATCTAATTTTCACATAAACTGATCTAAAACATTTAGTTTACAAGACCCCAGACTATGCTGTAAAAACACACACAGTTAGAGTAAGCAGAGAAAACCACGAAGTTCCCTCATTCATAGATCAGGATAAGCCATTTATAACAAAGGTTAATTTAGGGATCTAATTAATTACCAATTAATGTGTGTATTGTGCTCAGAGAAGAGACACACTTTTCAAAACCTCAGCTATTTCCTCATTGGTTGGTGAGAAGCTCAACATGAGCCAGCAATGCACCTTCCCAGCCCAGAAACACAACCATATCCTGAGCTACATCATAGGAAATGTTGCCAGCAGGTCGAGGGAGAAGATTCTGCCCCTCTACTCCACTCTTGTGAGAACGTACCTGGAGTTCTGCATCCAACCTTGGCATCCGCAGCACAGGAAAGATGTGGAACTGTTGGAGGCAGTCCAGAGAGGGGCCATGAAGGTGATCAGAGGGTTGGAGCACCTCTCCTGTGAAGACAGGCTGAGAGAAATAGGGTTGTTCATCTTGGAGAAGAGATGGATCTAGGAAGCCCTTGGAAGCCTTAGAACATCTTCCAGTTCCTAAAAGGACCTATAAAAGAGCTGGAGAGGGACTTCTGATAAGACCATGTAGTGATAAAACAAGAGCAAAAGTCTTTAAACTGAAATAGGCTAGATCTGGAATAGATATTTGGAAGAAATTCTTCACTGTGGGAGTGGTGAGGCAGTGGAACAGCTTGCCAAGAGAAGCTGTGAATGCCCCATCATGGGAACTGTTCAAGCCCAGGGCTTGGATAGGGCTCTGAGCAACCTGGCCTAGTGCAAAGTTCCCCTGCCTATGGCAGGAGGCTTGTACTAGGTTGCCTTTAAAGGGCTTTTCCAACTCAAACCATTCTCGGATCCTATGATACAGCATCAAAAATAATTTTAAGTTTGAGAAAATATTTTATTTTTAATATTTGGCCTCAAAATTGTAACAGTGTGTCTTTTTTGGAGTGCAGCTACAGCCCAACTAGATCTCAGTCAGCCTCTCCAGTGGAGAAACTGCTTGAGAAGAATTGAAGAGCAATTCTTCTCAAGCAGTTTGCTTGAGAAGCAGTTTGCTTCTCGGCAAGCACACATCCACACATGTTACTGGCTAGCTCAGCTAGAGAGACAGATGGCTTCCAGCCTCCATCAGTTCCAGGAAGCATTTATTCCATGTGCTGAAGGTGGAATCCGGAGGCCCAAGAGGGAAATCACATGAATTTTCTCAGTTATATAGTGTCTCAGGTTTGTGGGTGGTACAGGGGGCAGGGCAGGGGGCAAGTGATCATAGGGAAGGCAGCAACTGGACACCAGTTGCCATAGCCAATGGGGAAACAGGGAAAGGGGATACCATGGGGGAGTGATGGACTTGAGAAACCCAGGGAGCAGACTGCCCAATGTTTGCAAGGAATCATGGGGCAGAAGCCTTTGTTACACTTGGGAAGAATATATTTAATCTTCGCTTTTCCAGGGCAAGGCAGTTGGAAATTCCTTTAAGGGCACAAGGGACTCCACAGAAAATTACTGAAGAGAGGGCCACTGGGAATGACCCACGAGCTGCCAGTGACAACTAAATTGTCAGATCAAAAAAGTGCTTGGGGTAGAAGCAGTGTTCTTGCATCCATATGTATGGGTCTCTTTTCATCCTGGGAAATGGTTCAGAAAATGCCAAGACTGTGAGGGTAACCAAGGCTGAAGAGCAGAAACTGAGTTAGAGCTGCATCAGCCAAGTGGGCCAACCAAACCAGACACTGCTCCACGGGAATATTCTTCCTTCACCCTCATGTGCAGCTTGCTTTGCAGCACACAGCAGCAGCCTTTCACCATCCTTATAACTGGTAAACTAATTGTGCCATTTTGAACAGCTCAAAAATAAACCAGACTGTAGTCACACTGAAAAAGAATTATATAATATGGCTGTGTCTGAAACCTGACTGCAATCTAATTTCCTTAAAGGTTGCCTGATACCTATATCACAGGAAACAGTTCTGCAGCAGGGATTGATTCCACTTCCTCTCTCTTCTCAGGGAATAACCTTAGAAAAACTTTCAAATTGATGGTAATTCACAAAGGCCAGACAAAATAAATCTTTAACAAAAAGGTTTGCCCCAAAAAGGAACAGGCTGTTTAAAGAGCTTAGACCTCCAAATTGTCAGCCTGTGTGCTCTCTGTAATTTAATACTGGGGATCTTGGCTAACTTAATTAAGAGGATGACAGTGAAATTGAGATAAATCATCCTGTGGCGAGGGAGGGACCAATACAGAGAAAATTACAACCAGCAGGACAAATAGGTTATATTATCATACAGATAACTTACTTCCACTTTAGTGTCAGAATGAATTTCATTTACACAAAATATGTATTTTACATTGGAGCCCATGCCATTGTAAAATTAAGCACGTTGTATTATTGACACAAATGCATCCACAAGGTGCTGGACCATTCTTAGGTTTAGCTCTTGATTTTCATCCCCTTCATTGAGTGGGAACTTTTAATTTTTTTGTAGTAACTTTACAGTTGAAAACATGACTATTTTGATTTTTCCATTTTTACTAACTCTGTAACTCAAATAATCTCAGAGTTGTTAGTTCTACAATTAAATTGTGTTAAGTTTGAAAAAAAATTCACTATGAAAATATTCCCTTTCTCTACTATCTCCTAATACTCAAGCTAGGCAAATACTTTTGAAGACTTCCCACATGGCTCGGTTCTTGGTGGCCAGAAAAAACACAATATTAAGAAGTTTAACCCATTTCATAGAGCTGTAGTTCTGTCTTGTAATTGCTGTCTGTTTAAGGGTTTTTTCCCCTGCAGGGAATAGCAGTAATTCATATAAAGACTTTTCCTTCAGAAAGCTGAGTCACTTTCTTTATTAAATGCATTCAGCATAAACTGTGCATTTTAATAACAGGTTTTTTCTATCTTTTGATAAAAATTGCACTGAAAAACATTCAATTCTTCACACCTAAATATAATTTAAAATTAAATAATTTAAAATTGTATTTCAGGCCTTGTAATAGCAGCTTCCCAGCACTAGCCCTCCATTGCACTTTGTTCGTGTCCATTCGTTTTCAAAGGCAGAGTGCTTGATGCTGAGGGAAAGGCCACTCTGGCTCTGCCATTCTTTTATCTCATTTTTGTGCTGTTGGTGGTGCATATCTACAGGACTGTTTCCATTCCACGTTTTGGAGATGACCTGGGAGGGATAGGTGTGAGCTGTTTTTGGCTGACCCCGGCCCCTCTGCTCTCATCTTCTCCCCTCTGCACTTCCCATGGATTACTTGTCCCCTATGGATGGGAGTCTCACTGGCAGTGCAACTTCTGACTGTGGATAAACACTGAGCATCACAAGACAGTGCGCTATCAGTCATTTCCCAGTGCATCATGCAGTGCTGTGTTCCACATGGCAGCTGCCTGATGCCCTGCATCTTTGGACTACTAACACAGCTTTAGAAAATGAAGCAGTTTAGTCAGTACAGCTAAGGAGGACACACACCAAAATGAGTTCTACTTGTTCAGTCCTACTTATGGACTCTGTCATAGTGAATTTACTAATTTCCTGAAACAAAGTTTATATTTCAGCATAAAATACTGTAATGTAAGACTGAATGAAACCCAAGAGCCTTGTCTGGACTAGGAAATCTCTTTTTAATAGTTTTATCCCATTTGCATTGAGTTAGAATACATTTCCTTTAGTAAAGGGCACAGGAAAATATCCTTTTTATAATTGATTGATTTAAAAAGGCTCTGCTCTACATCACCAAAAGGGAATAATGCAGACCTGTTGTGGCAGAGAACTTGATTTTGAAATAAGAGCACAAAACATTAACAACTGCAGTAACTGACCTGTCACATCATCTACATAAAAAAAAATACTTTAACAGTTACTTATAATCAAAATTGCAGAGTGGACAATCACTGGCTGTATCTGACTGGTTCCTTGCAGATGGATGTTTGTGTTAAAATTGGAGCAATCACAGGGGTTAAAATTGGAGCAGTCACACAAACACTTATCTGCTATCACCAGCCATGATATGTCTCCTGGCTCTCTCTCATGAGCATCTTCCTGGGCCATGAGCTGGCTTTTGCTTTCCTTGGGAAGTGACAGGAGGTGCCTGGTCCTCCCCTTACTCAAGCATGGGAGGAGAGTCTGTGGTGAGCCAATTGCCCAGGATGGCATCCATGTCCAGATGGCTTTTTAATATCTCCTGGGATGGCGACTTCACAATCTCTCTGGGCAACCTGCACCAGTGCCTGGCCACCTTCACAGTGAAATGTACACAACATTAAATAATCACATAATAATAATAATAATAATAATAATAATAATAATAATAATAAAAAACATTAAAGATTGCTGGGAAGGTTTCTAAACCATTCTGAGGATGGGAGCAGCTATGTATAGGGTGGCACTGCACACAAGAACTCCCTAAAATTTCCATGCAGGCTACTAGTCATGCAAAATGCATGAGGCATCTCAGGGGGTTCTGTGATATGGCATGGCACGACATAGCAGAGTGCAGTGCTGCCTGCATGGCTGAGGAAGCTGCAAGGCTCTGTGATGGAAATGACAAGGGAAAGGTAGTGCTTTTGAGGTTAAAACAATGTTTAAAAGGAAAACTAAATTGAAAACTAAATTGAAAACCTTTGCCTAGAAGCCCTCTGAGATACTGACCTTTTTTTGGACTGCTTGACTGCAAACATGGATGAAAAGTCTTTTTTTCTATCATTCACAAACAACAGAGCTATGTAGGCTGTTAAAAAAACCAACTTCTTGTATTGCTGGCACCCTTTTGTAGACAGGAATTCAAAACTTTTTTAGCAAAAGCATATTCTCCTCTGATGCCACAATTCACAGAAATATAAAATATTCCTAGGAGTTATTAAAATATTTATAAGAGTTGGGAATATTTACAAATTTAGAGAAGGACTACAGTAATTTAATTATGGCTAATTCAGCATCAGTGACTAATAAGGAAAGAATTTTCATGGGAAAATATGGTGTCATCATTTCAATTTTCAATAATTTTCCAACTGTTTCACACCACAAGTGGTGTTTCACTTAAATGTTCAGAAATCCTGAGGCACATTTTCACTGAGTGGTTACTTTTGCATTTGCAGCTAAAGGATTTTAACAAATTTTCTATGTTCCTGGGATTTCTGTCTGTGCATCAGGTAAAAAATATATAGCTGCAATTTGTATTTTATATATTAAAAGGATTGAGAGCAGTCTTCAGTGAAGAAATAAATACTACTACTATTTCCTTTATAATATGAGAAGTCACTCTAGATGTTAAGACCAATCAGAGCCTGTATTTGCTGCAGCTCATAATGTAACGTATTCTTCAAAGAGAAAGCTTCAACCAAGACTAAATAACAAGTTCTTTGGTTGTAGATACATCTTTTGGCCAAAACTCATAATTACAAGGGAGAAGGAAAAGAAAGAATTGTAATTCATTTGTGTATCTTGGTACTAAAGAACAAATTTGATTCCAGCTACTGTTTCTGATTTGTGTGTGTGTCTTGCAAAGTTTAAGCATTATTGAAACTTGATAAAAGCAGGAAATACCATGTTTATATGAAGAATATTGTGTGTAGTGAATGATTTCCCATATTTTAGAAACAAAATGTTCTCTCCTTTTTAATGTGTGAATTTACTCTCCTTTTCTCTCCTTTAAAATGTGTGAATTTTGATTTTTCCTTTCCTTCGTTAAAGTACCCGTGGAGACAATGTTTACCTTTTGTAAATACTTGCTTAGATAGCAAATATTGCTGTCTAGGTATCAAATAAAGAATGCTCCTGTAATTTATGTAAAAAATTCAAAACCTTCAAGAAAACCCCTCAGACCCCAAAAGCCCAGGTGTACTGAGATGTCTTAAAATGAAGACCTGTTACAAATAAGCCCTAGAATAATTGAGTTATATGTAGAGTGCGTAGCTCAGGCATGCTCAGGAAAACTGCTTTTTCCTTAAAGCATCCCTCAAAATCAAGCCTTCCCCACTATTTTTCCCTGGACACTCCATCTTCGAGCTGGAAGGGGTGCCATGTTCCGAGACCCTTCTGTCAGGTTTCGTTGCATGGGCCAACAGATACAAAAGATTTCAGGAGGCACAAGTCCTGACAGCTAATGCAAGCGTGTAAACCTCACTTTCTCAGGAAGTCAGGCAAAGAAAACCTCACCACTGACCCCAGATGATCACACAGAGGGGTAACTTGGGTTCAGCTGAGCTCATTGTGCACTGTTGCATAAGGTTTGTTGCCAAGATATGGACTGCAATTTGTACAATGTGAAAGCAGCAGTTGCAGCTTTGAAGCCAGTGTTGGAAGTGTAATTGGGTAAAATCCACGCTTCTTTCAAGGTGGTGAGAATCCTGCCAGGATTTTTAAGAGCTCGGGTTCATTAAATGTAACTGGCTTCAGAAATAAGGGCAAACATGACTAGTATTTTCTCAGCTCCTAGGAAAAATATTCTGTATCTCATTCTAAGTATTGATTTATTTACATGACTCTTCTAAAGTAATAACAATAATTTTAGAAACAGGTAGACTGCAGACTTTAAAATGGGAATGAGCTAGAGCCAGTGCACCTCCAGGTGCTGTTCTTACAGGAACATCATGTACCTTTAATGCAATTAAAACATACGCACGTACAATTTCTAAACCCCAGCTGGAGCCTCTGGCTTTTCTTCTTGATTTGCCCTGAGTGATGCATAATGGCTAACTTGGCAGGCTGCCTTTTTTGCAGAGAGACAGGTAGAGCTAGTATGCAAAAAGAGATGACTTATAAAATCCCTTACCCTGTTTGCTAGAGAAAAAAATATCCCCTATCATTGATTTATCTCCAGGAGGTTCAGTTGAGAATATATGTTAAACTAAGAAGCTGCTCATGTGAGATTTTAGGACCGCTATGGATGATAGAGAGTAAGACCTTAAGAAGTTAATTTATAGTACCAGGAAAGTTGCCTGTCAAAAGTAGAGCCTACTGAATATTTATCAGCTACTTCTGCTCTGACATGTTCCAGAAAACACCCTTAGAAATCTTTGTGTTTTGAAGTTACTAATGGCTTCTGAATCTATCCATGTACCAAATGTGAACACGAAAGTGCAGCTGCTCTCTCACCCCTTGATTTCTTTCAGCTCCAGCCAGAACAAGTTTTCTTTGTTTCCAGATAAGTTAATGGTTTCCCCTCAGCAGCAAAAGAAAGACTTTTCAAAAAAAAAAAGGACAAAGACTGGCACCAACCTGTCTCTGTCTCCCACAAATAAATGCAGAAAGCTAGTCAGCAAACCACCAACAATGAGGAGCAGTGTGCAAGACTTTTGGGATAGAGTTGACTATGAAAACAATTCTGACAGTCTGACCCATATGTTTAATTGTGGGTTTCATTTCACATAATATCACAGGCTTTCTGCTTTCATGCACTAACTCTAACCCAAAAAAATTAATGGGGGTGTGATTTGACCTCTCACATAGTGTTCACAGCAAAATTACTGTATTTGGGCAAGTTTCTGTTAGTAGGTAATTTATTTTCACAAAGAAGACCACTGTTTCATTTACCCCAAAACATACCATGATTTCTGTTATAAAGGAATAAAGATTTGTAGGATGCATCTGTAGTAAAATTGTTTCCTCAGAGCACCCCTGTAGATCTAGTGTCCCCTCAGAGTTTGGACTGATGTCTTCAAGGGTCTTCAGTGCCCATTTATGGCTTTTTTACCCTGTTCCTTTCAGTGCTGGTGGTCTGGTGGTGTCGTTCCATATTTTGATAAGGAAGGTAATGTAACAGAGGAGGCCAGGGTCCCCCAACCCCGTTGCTTCATTACTGCATGCCAGAAAGATTGGGTGGTATTAGGTAGGAAATAGAGTTTTTAGCTTTTCTCCTGTGCAGCTAGGCTAAAACTGTGGCTTCATCACGTCCCTTTATAACCCTGTTGCTCTTCATGTGATTGCACTGTTGGAGTCTCAGTCCAAGGTAGAGGCAAAATGACAACAGGAGAGACATAGTGTAGTCTAAATACCCATAGTGACAGTCACAAAACAAAAAGGAGCTGTCTGTCTCCTGTAGGTGTCTGCAAATGTACATTGAAGCCTTAGGTTGATGTGTTGTTCCTCTAGAGCAGCATACTGAAATCCATACAAAAATGGGTTTCTTTTGGCCTTCTGCAGAGCATTTGGCATCTCCCTGTGTGATGACACATTTGTTGTCACCAACAACATGAGAATTTCTATGTGAAAGTATGTTTTGCCTCTGTAGATATGGGTGCTTGAGTGAAATGAAGTGATCCCAAAATAATAAGAAATGTGGCAATTACCAGCAGAACTCTGTTGTTATCTGTTGTCGAACCTCAGGAGTGGAGGAAACAGTCATCTAATGAAATGTGACAGACATTCAGAGAGCGAGGGCTGATATTTCCTGACAGCATCACCATCTGCACTCTGAGAGCTGAAGGATCCAGACATCATAATCTGTTATGGGCTCCACGTCCCAGGGCACACGGATCCTGAAGTTACATGTCATCAGCTTTGTATGCAGTCCCCTCTCCTCAGCTAGGATCCTAATCCACAGTCTCTCACTGTGCTCCCTCATTGGATGTTCAGCTTTCCAAATAATCATGCCAATAGCCTCAGATGTAGATATTTGAAAAGGATGGGGGAAAAAAAGGAAAAGAAAGAAAAAGTCTTCTAGCCTGCCAGCAGGCAAAATAGATGTTAACCTAATTCTTACCAGAGCAGATGGAGTTGTATAATCTGATTTCCAAGAGTAAGGGATTTTTCTAGGAAGTAATGTTTTAATATATATGATATTACAGCAGTTTTCACAGCTTCAAAATTCTAATGTGGCAGTGGCTTCTATGATCGTACTTCTATACACTAAACAGGTACAGGGAAAATTGTTAAAGAATGAAAGATGCAAGAAAACCAGAGGGTTTTGCCTAAATTGAGAAAAAACATGTTGCTTCACATATACTGGAACACAGAGATTAAAACAAAGACTAAACTACTAACATTTTTTTTTCCTTTTTTTTTCCCCAGCATTTTTTTCAGAACAAGATAAAAAAAGTGACCTTGAGAGACAAAGGTTTGGCCTAATTAAAAAAAAGCATGGAAAAAACCCCTAAAATAACCAAATGGGGAGGATAACTTTACCCTTCATAATTCAATACTTCCCTGCATTATAAGGAAGAGGGGGAAAGTCTGAAGGCAGAAGTCAAGTTACCAAAGCAATGGTCAAGTTACCACTTTAGCCTTGAAGAAGATTATTTTTTCTGAGGTAACTTACCCTGAAGAGTGGCCTTGAATTTCCAACTTGTTTGCTAGTGCACTGTGTTTGCTTTCCTGCCTGGTAGTGAGGTAGTGAATACAGGGCACTCAAGGGCTTAATTTTTTCTCTTTTAAATTAAACAAAACCAAATAGAAGACCAACACAGTCCCCGAGATGGAGGGTCTTTTTTCACCTCTCTGTTTCATGGAAGAGGACTCCTATTCTGATCATGTGAAAGCCCACTGTCTTTTATATAGTGTTATTCCTCAGAGCCTGGCTTGAGAGGTTGCTTTCTCATACACTCATCTCCTCTGAGCACAGTGATGAGTGAGCTGTCAGCTGACTCAGACACCAATATTTGAAGCCACCTTTAGCTACGAGAAGGAAGAGTTTGTATTTCTCCTGTACAGAAACAGCTCCTCACTCAGTCGCATCCCAGTGTCTCAAGTGCTGAGAAAAAATGGAGCATTCAAGTCTTGTGTTCCTTCAGCTAGCTACCAGAAGGAGGTATGACCTGGGGGTGATTTCACAGAATCCTTTATGTTGGAAAAGAGACCTCTGAAATTATCAAACTCAGCCTTTGACTGATCATCTTCTCAACTAGTCCATGCCATGTTAATAAGTGCCATATTCAGTTGTTTCTTGACCATGAAAAACTATAAAATTGAGAATGATGCAGGGACACACTGGCTTCTTGCACCACTGGTATCTCAGATATCTCTGTTTTGTGGGTCACCTGATTTGACTGATTTCTGGAAGTGAATACATAAAAATAAAGAAACATGAGGTCAAGAGAAGAGCCTCAAAAGCAGCTCAGCACTGACAGGGTCATTGGTGTAAACAGTGCAGCTCTGAAACTCCCTGCAAGTTTCAGTGATCAAAATAGAAGAGAACAACAATACTCCCTGTTCCTGCCTATAGGTTTAGCAAGTGTAATGCTCAGTAAAATAAGGTGGTTGTAGGAAAGTATCTATGATTCTGGGAAATATGATGGGAAGAATTACAAGATCTAAAAAGTTTTACTATAAGTTTTACTTTATGAACACATATAAACTTTTTCAGCTGGTGGAGTACCAAGAAAACTATTAGATACTCAGCAATGTAGATATTAGACCTGAAAGTCTGCTCTTGTACTATGTAGGATAAAAAACCAAATCATGAATGTCATCAGCTGAAGTTGGCTGGGTCTAATAAACTGTGACAAGTCATGGCCAACTCTGTTCCTGGAGGAGTTTTTGCCTTGGAAAGAAATATTGAAAACCACTGCTATATGGATAAAACGTCAGCCAGAGATAGCAAGGAAGCATTGGCTAACAGAGTTGTCCTTCTTGGAAATAAACACATACAGGGAGCTGTGGAAAAGGGTCCATATCCCACCAATGAGGCAAAGGAGATTTATTATATCCACTCTCCAATTTCTGGAAGGAGATGGCTTCTACAGTTCATCTTGTAGCTGAGGATTTTTAGAGTGAGCTGCTTCATGGGAAAGAAATGAGGGGAAACAGCATTAGTAGGAGTTATGTTTACTAAGCAAATAAGGGGAAGGGCATCTACTATAGCAACTGAAGACAGGAGCTAAGCCTTCTGGGATGCACATACACATAGAAGAGCAGCTAATTCACTCCATAGGCAGTAGCAAATGGGTCACCAGTCCAAAAGACACAGTTCAAAATCTTCCACAGACACAAGCAGATAGCAAATATTTAAGTCTTCAGAACAATACAGTAATGCTCATTTTCCACCTTTTATCACAAAGCAAGCAACTACAATCTTCACTAGGTGGTGTTTCTAAATGAGATTCAACTCTCAAAGCACACATGGAATATTTTCCTTAAATCTATCAGGAGTGTCCTATTCTAACATCTTAGAATCAGCTTAGAATAGCTGGGTCCAGTGTCCAGCTTATGTAAGAGTTAATTTTCTCTCTTTCTGTGCAAGTTCTACGTCGACCTATTGTCACAGTGCGTGTGAATGATTCATGATGATTTGCCCCATGTGGCCTTCTGCTAGAGGCAACTGAAGGAAAAAAAATACAAACCACAAAAATGCCAACACAACTACAACCCCCATACAAACTCCCTTTTCTTTATAGTTACTCATCTGTAGAGAAAATGGAACATGTAACAAAATGGAACATGTAACACCACAGGGGTTCTAATCAAACCCAAACCATAATGTCAACTATTGTTTTAGTGTTAAAACTAGCAAGCTCGTATAGCAAAATCCAAGCAGCAAGTCACTGGAGGAAAAGTGATGAGAAAAGAAAAGCTGCTTATGTTAATTAAACAAATAAAACCTGCCTGGCAGACAAGAACAGCTTAGAAGCAAATGAATTTAAAATATGTATCTATTTCTTAGTGTTCCCTCAGCACACAGATAGTATATGTGCTCACCCATTCAGTCTTAGGGATTAAAGAAATCACTGGGCATGTTAAGTAAATCCAGAGAAGATGATCTTTAAAAACAAAAGTTCATGCATGTCCACCTGGTGTTGTGAATGAAGTTCTGGAAGCAAAGAATAGACATCTTTCTTATACTTCTTTTGAATGTCAGAATATATTACAAATTACCCCAAAAACCTATTACCCCAAATAAGGAAAAAGATTCTGCCAGATCTTACCACAGGGTGCCAAAACCTAATGAAGACAAAGTCCACTCATCAGAAACCAGGCTCCATCAGTACTGCTATTCATTCCTTACTCAAGCAGTGAAGAAGACATTTACCAGTACCTCAGGCTCTTGCCCCCAACTCCCACAAACTCTTTTGACATCTTGAGCCCTGTGTTGCAGGAATCCATTGCAAAAAAAAATAGGTTATGTCAAGAGTCAGGTTTTCATTAAATTTCTTCTCAGAGCTGAGTGGGTAACCCAGGGAATGGATGAATCCCATATCCTTTCAAGAATTCATTTTACTTCCTTTTATATTTTCCACTAATTAAAATTAAACTCTTTTTTTAGAAAAGCCTTCAGTAATGACACACTAACTGTGTATTTGACATAGGCATACATTTAAAACTGCAGCATATTTCATAGTAATCATATTGAGAATAGTTACATAGCAATTTTATACACTTACAATTGTAGACATCCTATAATCCGAAACACTTAAAAAATGTCACTAGCAAAAAATAATCATACATGACTACTTGATCTACTTGATCATACATGATCTACTTGAGTAGAGACAGTAAGACTTCTAAGTGATTCTTTGCTATTAAATAAACATCCAAGAATTTCCAACTCATTATCACAGAAAGCTTTTATTTTTCTGAAATGATAAAATTAATATGGCTGTTTCCAAGTCACAGTTGTTGGTTTTATTTATTTTAGAGCAGGGATTTCCACTGTAATCACAGAGGACCGAAAACTTGATGTACATTTAGTAATCTGTTACAACATCCTGCTGTGGCCACATGAACCTCCATTTAGGCATTGTTGCTTTATTAACCTTACAAAGAAGAGTGCAATATGGCAATAAATTTGTTATAATCAACCCAAATGACAACATAGCAAGCACAGTGCAGGATAGCCACACACACGATTCTTCTCTTCTTTTGGAGTTGTGATAAGTACAATTTCACATATTTTACAACATTTTACTTACCACTATAAGTGCTAATAAGTGGTTAGTTTGTTTTAAATATTTATAGATACCTTTTTGATTGCCTTGTATTTCTAAGATATGGGGGGTTCTGTGCTAAATAATGCATTCATTACTACAAACCTCATGAGTACATTTTACTTCATGAGACTGTCTAGTAAGCACATAACAAGCCAAGGCTTCCAACCGTTTTTGATTTTCCAAGATATTAGACTTCTGATAGTCTTGGTATTCTTCCAATGATAGACATGACTATTAAACAGTTAAGTAATAAATAGTGTGCCTAATAGGACTAGGACAGTAGAAAAGGGACAGTAAAAGGATAGTGTAGAAGCGCACAGTGGGAGGAGGAGAGGAATAGGCTCATATGAAGCAGGGGCAAAAGCCCAGATTCACAGTTTTTTGAAATCCTTCTTTTGCCAAAATGATTAATGAAAAAAAAAAAAAAAAGGCATACAAAGAAACAGTTTCAAAACTACATGCAGGTTATTAACATTATTATCAGTAACAAAATACAAACCAACCAACCAAACAAAACCCCAACAACAACAAAAAACCCCCACCCAACCAAAACAAAAAACCCCAAACCCAGACATATTTTAAATGTCTGGAGATGAAAAGCATTGAAAAAGTAAAATAATTTCGAAGAAGTGGAAATTTTCTGTATCTCTCCTTCCTGCAACATTATGAGTCCATAGCAAACACCGTTTTGCACCACAGAGTCTCTCCAACCAGTTTGGTCTCTTTCATCCACCAGGCTTGTCTGCTCATCAGCCTCAGAACTGAACCTTTCATGATTAGTTTTCTTAGGCTCTCAGAGAGCAAAAATGCAAAGAGTGCCTAGAAAAGAGTTGCCTCCCAAACAAAAGTGAACTGGTGAAAAAGCTAATGGTAAAAAAATTACGATTACAAAAGCACAAACATGCCTCAAGACCCAATTGCTTTCACCTTTTAAAGTTTGCTTGACTGTAAAAATTCATCCAGTGTCTACAAAAGTGAACCATCTGTGTACTTGCAATCCAGGTGAGTTTCCATTACTAAATGATTTGGAACACTTTCAATCACGTTGAATTCTTCTTTGCATTTTTAAGTGAAAGAAGATTGAGCTAAATCACTATCTTGTATGAATCAGTGCTGTTAAATTAAAAAAGAAAAAGAAACCAAGCAGATTACAAAGACTTAATATTACAGTATGTGGTTATTCATGACTAAGCCTCCGTCCAGGAGAAGGAATCCCAAAATTGTTTAACACAAGCAACAGGACACAGTAAGTAATAGCCAATTATTTAACCCACAGTCTCCATGAAGATCATCTAGCTGAGTAGAAAAGCCATTAAGAGAGTTTTAAGCAGGGCATCTTCTTCTTTGTATTTCCAGGTGTATTACTACAGGAATTCATTTGAAGCAGAGCTACAAGCCATTTCTAGAATTAAATACACTGTTATTCATTTCAGATGTATAATAGTGCAATCATCATTATACAAAGGGAGCATAAAAGTGAAGGGTACATTTATTTAATTTGTATTTTCAGAAACATCATGGATTTCTTCAGCTCTATAGAGCAGTTGAGAGGATAAGCTCTCTATTACCAGCTTCACACAGTGCTATTTAAGTTGAATCTATGTAACAACTGCAAATATCTAAAGTCACTTTACACCCAGGAGGTGAGAAGTACCTACCATGATGGAATTCAGATACTGTATATCTTCATCCTTAAAGATATTTATATATTCAACCCCCTTTTTTAATACACTTCAGGCTTCACTTTCTGTAAATCAAGACCCAGCAAAGTTGCAAAACTGGAGCAAATGCTGGCCAACTCCTTATCATCGCATCAGTTCCTTTTCTTTCAATATCAAGAAAATTAAAAGGAATAGTTGAGGCACAAGTGATTTTTATGCAGAAGTATAGAAGTATTTCAATAAGTAGACTAAAACTTCAGTATTTAACTTCTTTTAAAAAAAGACATAGATCACAGGTATGTTATCAAAGTCATAGATCACAGTCACTGCAGTCTTAGTGGATTGCTTTTTTTTCCCCCAAGATGAAAAAATAAACTGGTTCACAGAACTTACCAAATCCTCTTTATACTGCCATTTCACATAGCTCATGTCTAATAAAAGCCAAGTACAAACCCGTGCATTGAGGGAGCCTGAAAGCATTCTGCTACACCTGACAATGAACTATTTCTTCAGTGAAGACAGCGTCAGTGAACCCAGTAACGCAGAGAAGAGTCCATCCAGCTGAACTGATGTTAATGTTGCATGCAGAACTTAGCATGAAAGTGCACTGGCAACAAGCTTTTGGGAATAAGCTCATAGCATAAGAGCTTGTGCTTGAAACTACTTTTACATCTATGGTTATTGTTTCTTTTAAGAGGCACTGCATAAATACTGAGTCATTTGTCTAATGCACTTAATATTTCTCGGATGAGGACTATTGCAGTTTTACCCTATGTCTAGGTGTGATAATACTTTGGTTTGCTTTACAGCAGTAGCATTGCACTAGCAATACAGCTGATGCTAAAGAGAAGGCTGAAAACACTTGCAGATTGGAGTTGAAAAACACCAGTCTGCTCCTTTACTTCTTTTCATGCTTCTTGGTTAGTTTTCCTCTTTCTAGTTGGAGGCTTGTACTGGTGTTTGTTCGCTTCTCCTTTTGCTGGCTCTCCTGGGAAACTTGTTGCACAGCCCGGAGGATGGCAGTCTGCACAATCTGCTTGCTGGCAATCTGCAGCTTAACTTCATCTTGCTCTGTCCCTGGCTTCTCACCTGCCAGAGCCAAACAAAAAAGAAAGGGAACTAAGAACTTGGGGCTAGCCCATGAAAACATGAAGGATGGAAAAAGGTGAGAGGGGGGAACAAAATCACAGAGTGACTAGGGACAGTTTATTACACAGGAAACCAGCCAATAGTGAAGAAGAAGAATTAGGGTGGAAAGTGCCTCTGCGTGCTCAGCACCACAGGACTGAATGAAGGGGGAGACTTTGAGTCACATAGCTCAATTACCCAATCCCCAGCTCTGGGGACAGCTGTGACTTCACAACTGAAACAAGCACAGATGTGTTTTGCAGTAAGATAGGAAAGGAAGGTTTCTCATCCAGCTGTGAATCACATCCATTTTGACTTGAGCTGTGCTTCTGGATAGGGAATTGGACTTTATTTTGCAAATCCGACATGTACTCCCTCACCACCATATAGAAAAAAAACACTGCTTCATTAACATTTCTTTTTACTTTTACTTCAGATTGAAAGCCCTCCTCCATCAAATTCCAACTGACTTCAAAGTACAGCATTTTGTTTAGTGCAGTTTACTAACCCTTAGATAGATTTTCAAAAATATCTGCAAAACATTAAGAAACACTAAGATTGCTGTAGGTAAAACAGAGAACATTTTCTATGGCAACCTGACAAATACATATTTTTATGTGAAACTTCCTTGTTTGGCTAAGGGGTTAAAATCTGGAGAAAAATGCAGTAATGTAGTGTGACTACTGATATCTGGTAATGAAGAAGAGCAGTTTATGTTAAGAGGTTTCTCTTTAAAAGTATTTTGACTCCTAACACAAATAGCAGTTTGGACAATAAAGAATGCTCCATAATGGTCAAAGCTGATACTGATTAAAAAAAAAAATAGTTCTGAAGTAGACTTATTGGCATATAGGAAACCAGTTGCTAATTGAAATGCTTAGACTAGATGCTACTGATGCCATTATATTTGATTTTAAAGTTTTTAAAAATACTCATCTCAGTTCTTTCGCAATTGACAGTTATGCTCAAATATTTCATTAAACAGAACTTGTAGTTTACTGTCTGTTTTAATGTCATATATTAAGAATTGTGTCCTGAGAGAAATCAAACAGAGTGAATTAAAGGTCACGTGCGTTTATGAGAGGTACATATCTGAAATTGTGATAAATTCCCAATGTTCTTTCAGATTTTTTTTCCAAGGAAACCTAATATAGAAATAAAAGAAGAATCATTTGTTTGCTTAAGGAATATGCTATATGCTTGAGAGAAGAGACAAGGTCTTGCACCCAGATCAAAGTAATGCCTGATGTCAGTGCAGACTGGGTGGTGAATTTATTGCCAGCAGATTTGTGGAGAAGTGTTTGGGGATACCGGTAGACAAAAAGTTGGAAATGACATGGCTTGTAGCCCAGAAATGTATGCTGGTCTTTACAAAAAGAGCATGGCTAGGAGGCAAGGGAGATGATTCTATCTCTCTGTTCAGCTCCTGTGAGAATCTAGTGTAAGGGTCTGGGGTCCTCACCACTGCAAAGACAAGTAAGACGTTAAAATCTGTGAAAATATAGAAAACATGTTTTAACTGGAAAATCTGACTGAAAAAAAATCACTTGAATTCTTGGCACAGTCAGCTTCCCGGATTCAGTTTTTTCCACTCCTCAGCACTTGAAAGAGTGTGGTTTTGGATGGAGTTAAATGTTACTTAACAGATACAGTACAGACAATTCTTTACTACTCAAATATGAACGCACATTTTATCACACAACTAATTAATCTTCTTGCTTGGCTGAAAAAAGATCAGTCAACACATCTGATGTTCAGAAGATAAACTATTAACAAAAGCAGAGATAAACATGAAATTCTAAATACAAATGAGTATGTTGGAATAGACAATGAGGTTATATGAAATGTGAAAAATTTGCCAGTCCTCAAAGCTGCAAACCTCCAGAATTTATCATCGAAAACATACTGTCATTAAGCACATTGCTGTTGAAAATTACTCAGTTCGCTCTCCTTAGGGATGCTTCATTACATATTTGGTCCTTGCCAATTAATCTACAAAATCTGATGTTTAAATATTTTTACTTTAGAAAGGTCATTCATAGCAACATTCAGTTGGAAAAAAATTAGTTTTCTAGTGCATTTCTCTCTGGGCTTTTTAGTTGTTTATTTAGGAGCAAAATCTGTCTGAAAGCACCACACAGATAAGTGAGATGTAGATTACATCTGCTCAGCTCTAACTCATTAGATGATTCTTTTATTTGTTGAGATAACCAGGAACAGGGAACCCAAAACCTTTGGACTACCTTGGCCTCTGAGGGCTTAGGTATGCACAGAAAGGAAATTAAGCAGCTTGACTAAACTTAATTTATATTTGTGTAAAATGGTTAGAGTGATAGTAATCCAGATAATAAGAGATCATTGGCTTCAGACACAGAGAGAATAAAAGCTGTTGGCCTGGGGTGATGTGAATGATGAGACCATTGGCAACTTGTATGGACCAGAATTAGAAAGCAAGTGAAAATGAGTTATTTTGGAGGGTGATACCTGACACTGTGTTTGACTCAGGTCTGAGCCTGTGTTGGGACTGTTATTTGTAGGAGCTGGACTTCCAAATATTTCAAACAGTCAAACATGAACATCCAGCTCCTCTGGGTAAATGGTATCTATTACAGCTGGCCCAACAGGACATGATCCTGGGCAATGATCATGTCCCCTCAGCATGACCCTGCTTGAGTAGGAGCTGGACAAGATGACCTTCAGAGATCCCTTCCAACCACAAACTTACTGCATGCCTGTGATTTTAGATGGTTAGGCTGCGATGAATCACAACTTTTCCTCTTCCTGAATGAATAAACAGCAATCTCCCAAAAAGCATCCCCACTACATCCTCTTCCAATTATTCATTTCAAGGAAAACAGTTGGCTAGTTATTTTCTGAGAATCTCATTTATTTATTGATATGCTGGATGTACTTGGAGCAAGAAGAAAGGAAAGCAGACATGACTCATACAAGAATCCCAACGGGGCTGAGCTGGAACATATTTATGTCCACCTTGCTGAAATACAGACTGCTGTGGACATCCAGGCAGAAACTTGAGTGCCTATAGAATTAATTAGGCACCTTAAGAACTGCACATTTTCAATCAAGTGAAAAAAATACATAGCTCCTGCTGGCTAGGTATTGAGCTAATCAAAATGAGAGTTACCAGGATGATAAAATTAAGTTTTTATTTCCCATTTTTTAAGATTTGAAGTATAACTAGTTAAGATAAAATTCCATGAAAAACAGGTCATTTGAAGTAATTTCTGGGAAAAACTTGAACAACATCAGAAATACATGCTGCCTATTAGTGATCTTTGTGTAAGGACCACATTTTTCTCTTGATGTTAGAAAATCTTTACATCTTCTCTATCTTTAGATGCTCACCCCTCATACCCAGCACCCCAATTCTGTAAATAGAGAACTGAAATATCTGGGTTAATTGATGTTAAATACAAGGCAGCAATTTTATCATCAACACATGAAGTCTCTTTAGCATGTTTTTATTACCTTGTACTACTCTCTGTAAATTTTATGCCAACTAACTCAGCAGATGAAAAGTAACTTTTAAACTCTGGTCTGGTTCTGCAATCCAAAGCACAGTTTGAGAGATCCATAAAACATCAAAATCTTGGACCAGCTGCAGGAATCAATCATTCCACTTCCACTTCCACGTAAAACTAGTGGCATGTATGAGTGCCTTGAAATTGGCTTGCTTGAGGATGTCCTCCATGAAGGAAAATACCGTAGAGGTTTGAAAAAAGAATAAAAATATTTGAAGCAAATTCCAAGTATTCATTTCAATTAATAGAACTAATAATAAAGTCCAAGAACTCCTTCTGTGTTAGACTTTACCTCCTCCAAAATGTTTCTAGACTACAGAATATTTTAGAAAGGTATACTTGGAAAGAAAATAACTACAGAGAAAAATCATTTAGCAGATCAAATGTTTAAGAACTTCACTCTGGTTGTACATGAGCCTTTTCTCATTTATACACTTCACTTTCTTCAAAGTATCCTGAGTCACTTCCTTTCCAGCCTGCAATCAAAGTAGTCTCTTGCACTTTCTGTTGATAACCCCTGGGGCTATTTCCCTTTCAGCTTGCTAGAAGTAAATTTATTACGCCTTATAAAAACTCCTAATAAGTAACACTCATTAATGGGTAATTTGTTTGAATCAACAGCTAAATTCTCTACTGTACATTTTCATAGGATTACCTGGAATACTATCATGAAGGTTAATTATGACAAGGTATGACCTTGCAAAGATGCAAGTCCATCCCAGATCCACTAATGCTGTCAATAAACAGTGGGGGAGTTAAAGACCTTTGTTAATTCACCTTTCCTTAAAGCTTGTAGGTTGTAGAAACCACTTTGAACTTAACCGTATCTAAAACTAAGAATAAAAATCACATTCCCCTAAACAAACTTCAATTTTAAACTCAGAACTAACCATAATGCATTCCCATTAACTACAATTTAAATTTATGCAAAAATTCTGAAGCTGCAAGAGCCAAGAAGTAAATATATTTTTCTTCAAATTTACATAAGATTATGCAGGTATAGCCTTTAATTAAAAATTTACCATTAGTTTTAGAAATATATTCCTTTGGATTGCAATAATTACTGATTACTCTTTCCTCTAGCACTGCAACATTACAATTAGTTTTTAAATAAAAATATTATTATTATTACTATTAATGTAATAAAAATACTGATCTATAGAAAATCTGTTTCAATTTTTTAAATTCTATTGAAAATTATAACTAAATTTTTTGTAATCCAGCTGACAGTACTAATGAAAATTTTAAATGGAATGAAAGTATAAGTAGACAAGACCGTGATGATTAGACTTCATCAGAAGGTCCAGTGTGGATGCATGGGAGCTGTGTACACAGAAAAAAGTTGCATGTTATTACCTAAATTGTGCTTAAACTATAGATATTGAAAAACCTTACAGAACCTGGCAGGTTTGTAAGGACATAATGCATGTCTGTATGTTGCAATAATTAACAGTAACATTTTTTGCATTAATAATGATATTCTTCTACAAGAAACAAAGTACAGTTCTTCAGCTTCCCTTTGGCATTAGGCAGTGATGTATCTCTCCATCTTGTTGGCCACAGCATGGAAATTACAGGTGAGCCTCCGCCGGCGAATATTTTGTAACCTGTGAATTGGTTAAAAAATCTCTTTTTTGATTTGCTTTAGAGGTGGTGCTAGCACAAGAAGGCTAATTTGAAGAAGAGATCCATAGTCAGGAAATGTTGATGAGTCATGTAAATTACATCCAGAATGAATGAACAAAACTGGCAATCAGCCAGGGCTGAAGACTTTCCAACACATGCACAAACCAACTTCGCATGAGAGTCAAACTATTTTACAGAATTAGAGACCAAATTTGTCTCAATGTCAGTAATGATGCCAGCTCAGAGATCTCACAAAAAGATCCTACAGTGAAGTTGAAAATCTAATCTTTTAAAGAAAAATAATAAATGCATTCTTAACTGCAATGGAGTTAATTCTGTCCCATACCATTTCTCATGCTCTAAAATAGAGCCTGGTGAGGTCCTGACTAATAGCTTCAAGCATCAGGTGGCAATACTCACTTCTCCTGATTCCTTGAGGAAGAAGAGAGGACACTGAACATATCAGAAACGCCAAAAGTACTTTAATGTAGGATCCTGTGTTTTTCCAATTCCCTGACCTGCTGTGTGCAGGGGATTGCAACATTGACTTTCACTAGATAAGTTAAGGTTTAGTTCAGGTCTATTTTCTGCCCTAACCTCATTCCCAATTCCTGCTGCTTAACCAGCATGGAAGAGGAACTGTATCACGAAGGGGGCCAGCACAGACTACTTTGCTCTTCAAAATAAATTTTAAGAATGAAGCTGAAATAACTCTGCTCTGAATACAAGTGGAGGAGGAATATAAGGGCAAAAGAGAAAAGCAGAAATGCAGATAAGCTGACTCGAAGGACATACTACTATCTTCAGAGCCATACTTCATTGTACCTTTTTATCCAGACATTAGCTATATCTCAACTCAGGTTTTGTAATTTTTTTCCCACTGATTTTTTTACTCTTTCATAAGAGAGAAGAATATCTGGAATTCTCTTTGGGTTTTTTGCTATATAAAGCTATCCTTTTAAAGACTCCAGCAAGTTATTACATACTATTTGAAATATGCTAGTGAAAATGAATCTTTTTAGATTAAGAGATTGCTAAGACCTATCCTTAAGCATTTTTTCAACGTTTTAGTAAGATTTCTTGCCATAGTTCAATAATATTAACTAAAACCAGATTATACACTTCAATCTATATATTTTCTAGGTATTTTTACATATAGTAATAAATTCACTCATTAAGGACTGTGTCTTTCAGCTTTGAAGACTGAATGTAGTTCAAAATATTAGTCACTGGCAATTCTGCCACACCCAAACCCATAAATGTAATACTCAGATTTTGGTCCCAAAAGGAATATTTCTGGATTCAATACTGTAAACTAAGATTAATTTAAAAGAGCTTTTGAGTCTTAGGCTGCAGTTCAGTGTATTAAAAATAAGATATTCCCTAAACAGCATCTGGTACCAGCTGCTTCAAAGTTAATGAAAAATTTATATTCTCTTCATCGGCACAATATTCCTACTTCTTTTAGAGAACACATTTCAAATACTAAAATAAGAAACCTCTCTACATCAAAAGCTGTAATTCTTCCAAGGCAGGAGAGGTCCAGTGGCACAGATGCAGATGACCCATATCATAGAATCATAGATTGGTTTGGGTTGGAAGGGAGCTTAAAGAGCATATAATTCTAAACCTGCTTTCATAGGGCACCCAGAACTTCTCTGTGGGTTTTGGTCTTAAAGAACTATGTACAGGTTAATTAAAATTTGGAATATCTGAACCCGTTTTTCTTTTCTAAGTGTAGAAAATAGGGAAGAGGTTACAGAACCTGTTAAGAGCCAGCAAACATCCTGCTTTAGCCAGTGAAAACATCCTGCTTCATTTTAGATATATTTCAATTTATACCAGATTATTCAGAGTCAAAAATTGTCTGGCCAAATGTCAGGTAAGCAGAGCCCTTCTCTATGCTAAAATTAACCCCAAACCGCCAAGAAAAAATCCCCCCAAAAAAGCCTTAAATTTGCACATGCACAGCAGTGCAGAAAAATTTCCCTGTTCGTTCTAGAATGTGAATGGAGTATGAAGGCTGTAAATGCAGCTATTATCATCTGAGGCTGAGATTATATATACTCATATATATATATATATATATATATGCATATGGAGAATCTCAGAATTACAGAATATGCTGAGTTGGAGGGGACCCACCAGGATTATCGGGTCCAACTCCTGCCCTGTTCAGGACAGCTCCCAGAAGTCAAACCATGTGCCTGAGAGTGTTGTCCATGTACTTTTGAACTCTGTCAGGCATGGTGCTGTGACCACTTCCCTGGGGAGCCTGTTCCAGGGTCCAGCCACCCCCTGGGTGAAAAACATTTTTCTAATATCCAACCTAAACCTCCCCTGACACAGCTTCAAGCCATGCCCTTGGGCATATACACATACACTTATATATACAAAGTCATGATAGAAAGTAAATCAAAGATTATATAAACCTAAAAGGCACCTTGAAAGAGCAAACCCTTTTTTGGTGTCTTTTATTTCATAGCTGTAATCTTGACAGAATCTCTCTACAACACGATGCCATCACATGCTGTTTTCCACTCTTGGAATTGATTCTCTGTCTTCCCAGAGAAGTATTTTCTGCTCTATTAAGAAAACTTACTTCAAGACAAAATGTAATGTCAATCTGCAAGTACTTAATGAAAGTGTTAATGGATATGCAACCCCTCTATAGTGATAAATCATGAGTGGATTCACTACCCAAAGACAGAAAATACAGGATTATTCTACCAAATATACATACTGCAAAGTGAAGCAAACACAAGTAATCCACAGGAAATTATGCCTGCCTCACCATTAGAGAAATACCTGAGTGGAATATGGCTCAACTTCTTCAGGCAAAAAAAATTTCAAACTCTCTTGAAGAAGGAAGACAGCATCTTCTGGGAAAACAACTACAGGATTTGCAATTGCAGACAACAGCAACACAGAGCTTACCTGCCCTGACTTCCCTGCTGAGGCACTCTAAAAGAACCAGAAGCATTTTAGGGCAATTCAGGTCAGTTTTTCATTTCTGCTAACCTCAGTAAAGACTATGTTCCAATTGACATCCACTAAAGTTCTGTAGAATCTTTCAAGTTATTATGTAAAAACCATGATGCCGATGGCCAACTAGTAGTCCAGAAATTTCACAAAGCCTATAAATAAATTTAAAAGCATTGTTTGCAAATAATTTTTGCTTAACCTAGTATTTGTAACATAATACAACGTATTATGTCCTTAAAAAAATCTTTAATAGACAAGATTGGAAGTGTAGAAATAAATCTACCTTTTACAGTAAGGGCATTTATTCCCATTAGCACAATAAAACTTATAAGATTGGAATGATACTATTTATGTCTATAACAAGTACAAGAGAACAATTCACCTCGCAAGAATGACGACTTGGAGGGACAAACTCTAGAGGTCAGTGTAAATCATTCCTTTTCTACATTTAGGATTTGACTTTCCTGCTCAATAAACAGTTCCAGTCAGGATGTTAATAAGGACTGTATCACTTATTACCACTATCCCCCAACTATGAACAACTCCTCCTATGTAGGCCATACACAGCCACTGTGATAACAGAATTCTCACACCTAACCTGAATAGGATTCAATCCAGTGACAGTGAAGTGAAAAGTGCCAGTTTCACTTATTCAAGCCTTCAGTTTTGTTAAATATAATTCGAAAAAATAAATTCTGTGCCATTTTTAAACACTACATGGATTCATACTTTAAAGGAAGATTACACCTAGGACAGCTGATTATTTTCTTAACTTGCTAATTTAATCACATTTCTGAATATTTATGAACTAAATTTCTTTCACCTCACTAATGAGGACTGCTGGTGAAGTTTCACAGCAGGGGAAAGATCAATGTGTCACTGGGAAAAGGTCAGCACAAGAAACATTTTTCCTCAGCAACAGAGAATAAGGAATTTCCTCCTATATGATTTCTTCCCACCAGGTGGCAAACACTTTGAATACTGTTGAGAGCTGTAAATGCATTCAGAAACTTCTGGGCAGCAACTGGCCTCCATACTCACTACCAGCCATAAGAAATAGTGGACAAAACCTCCATTGTATCAGACTGCATGAGGCTGGCAAATCGTTTTGTTTTTCATTTTCAAATTATGTCCTACACAAGGACTTTATCAACATTAAGCTATCAAATAAGAATCCTACATGTATATACTTTTGTGGGCCTGATATTTCTGGATCTGAGAGACTTTAGCCTGCTAGCAGCTGCCAACTTTTTCCCAAGGAAAAATTTCTCAAGAAAGGTTATTCTCAAAACAATCTTGGCAAACAACTACCCTTTCTCAAAACAATCTTTCTCCAGGTGGTGTTCTGCTGCTTCTCTAGTTAACCAATGGGATTAGAGAGATATTGTTCCTATTCACCAATCATGTTAAGTCTGTATCAGAACACCTTATAAAAGGTAGTAAGAATTAGACAATAAAGCCTTTTTTTATGCTCTTTGCCTTCTGAAATATTTGGAGTCTCTCATCTTTCTTTCGTGTCCTACAACAACATACTTTTACATTTTTATTACTGTTTTTTGGGAGGCACTGAAGAACTTAGAGCATTAGCAGAATGTAGCATAGCAGTTAATAAGGACAAGGACTGTGTCCTGCCTTGTTCTCATGGATGAAAGACACTTCATAACTGAGTGCCAGAGTACCAGTTGGCACAAACACTGGAGATATCCCACAACAGGTACCTTCAAAGAAGTAAAGTTATTTACAGCATTTTTTTGCATTCATGAACAGGCTCTTCATTACTGTCTTGATCTGGGCATTGTGGTCAGGAATCTGCAATAGTACTTGCAACACTATAATCAAAAGAAGAAAAGTTATGTCAAGGAATGTCACGTCTTCATGTTCTGCAACACAACAGGTGGTTGCTATCCCAGCTTTTCCACTGGAGAAGATGAGGACTATTCAGACCAGTAAGCACATCTGTTTCAGTATGCAGCTGCTATGTCTTCAATTGCAGCGTAATGAGATTCCTAAAATGTTTGGTACAGGATGCATTTCTGATCTTCAGTGTCATTATACACGTCTGCTATGTTGCTCCCAGCTTAAAAATGTTTAGAACAGCTGCGCTGATGAAAAGCTCATTGAAAACCTACTGGGGTTGCTGTCACACGAAAAAAGCGCTGGGCTGTGAATATTCTGACTTCTCTAATGACTATCTTTAAACCTTGCGTTCACACATTTTTTTAACACAAAAATATTGATACAGAAATTAATTCTGTATCTTCCTCCTTCTTTTAGAATACAGGGTGTTGAGTAAAGCATCTGAGTTTCCAGTTATAGAGAAACTGTAAGATAAAAGGAATTCTTTAAATTACACTGACAAATAACAAGATTCACCTGAAAGATGAAATTGCACAATTCAAAGTAGACACAAGCTTAAGAAAGGGAGTGTTTGACCTGAAACAACCTTCAGTGTAAATATTCCAATCTTTCTTGAGGTATTCAGTTCAAAATGGATTCTTTTGTAAAATAAACTATGCCAAAACCCAACCACCCAAACCAACCAAAAAAAGCCCCATAAAACCATCACAGCTTTGTACTGGATGAACAATTATGGCCTGCAATGAGGAAACTCTATTATTTTGTTATGTTATTCATGGTTTTACAGAATAAGAGTAGTGTAAAATTCTCAAAATTTACTAAAATGATCACTGAAATTATAGTCTAGGGAGATTTGCTTATAAAACCCCTTAGATAGCTCAGGCATTCTTAACAGGTTTCTAACTTTATTTCCAAACTAATTTTAAAAATGCAGGCCATAGCTGTGCTATATCAGTACACACATGTAAGGGCAAAGGCCTAAGACATAAGTGTTTGAGTGATTTGTGCAAAATAGCATCAGAAAAAAAATCTTGAAGCATGAAAAACACCTTTGCATTGTGTTTGTTCAGACAAACCATAAGCAAAGAATATTTTTTTTTAATCTTTGCACTAGGAAAACATTTTGGGATTGAAAATAAGCAAGGAATATGCCCGAGGTAAGTTTTTGGAAAAGTAAGTGAAAGTCTGCAAAAAAGTAGCTTGATTAGTAACATTTAAAGTTAGTGTTAAATCTAGTAAATGCTGACATTGGAAGTGATTGCATCTTTGTAAACTAATGATCTGCTATCAGCAGAAAGCTTGCTGCATAATCTAATTTTTATTAAAGTGTTAGAACAAAAAAATGTTTTAATACTTCTTCATTTCCTATCTCACAATGGCATGTATTTAATCTTTGGAATTATTTAGAGTTATCAATGTTTTATAGGCTGATTTGGCATTGATATTTTGTAAAATTATGGAATATATAACCTTCTAAAGAAAACTGAAGAAAAACTTTGTAAGATCTGCCAATTCAAAATTATGACTTCTTTCTGCTTTTTGATCTAGTTCTTGAAATTTGATGATATAACAAATTTTTATCTACTTCCCAAACTGCCTAAAGCATTTCAGGTCAGGAAAAGTAAAGAAGCTAAATCTTGTAATGCCTAGCTTGTGTGAATTTCATGTATCATCCCCCCACTCTAAGGGGAGCATAACATGTGTGAATTATCCAGGAAAAATGAATGCCCAGACATCTCACAGGGTTTGGACTGCATTTCCTATACATCAGCATATCATCAATCCATCAGCACAAGACACTGCAAATGAAGCCCCAGTGAAATTAAACCAAGTAAGGTAAAAATGTACTCTTAGTTCCTTTTCTGGAACAGTCTCAATGTTCATTTTAAGTGGGATGGAAGAACATGAATAAATATGGAAATGAAGAATACCTTTTTGCATACCTACAAATAGCAGTACACTGTCTAAAATGAGCCAGGGTGTCCAATTTTGGCATGAAATTCTGGCCATTTTATAATAATTTTTTATCTATCTATCTATCTATCTATCTATCTATCTATCTATCTATCTATCTATCTATCTATCTAATCTATCCACCTACCTACCTACCTACCTACCTACCTACCTACCTACCTACCTACCTACCTACCTACCTACCTACCTACCTACCTACCTACCTACCTATCTCAGTAATATCCAGGCTTCTTTGAAGGTAGTTTGGTTTTGTGCCGCTTTGTTGAATTATTTTTTCAACATAGGAGACATAAGTTTTAGGGCATTGAAGATTAAAAGGAAAGTATGTATTCAGTAAATAGTCAGTAGGCTTCACCTTTTAAAAAGTTATTTAAACTTGATAAGCTGCTTCTACTTAACAGTTTATAAATGTATCCCACTAATTCAGAGTTCTGAAATAACATATCCAAGACCTTAAGAAAAAGACCATCATCTTATTCACCTGCAAATTCTTATTTTTGTTGTCAGGTAAACAACTTCCATAATTTTTGTTTCTGGAAGAGAATTTCCTCTTGATTGTTGTTTTTTTGTTTGGTTTTATTTTTTTTCTATCCCATCCTGGAAGTTTATGATTCTGACCCTAACCATTTATAGCTAAATAAATCTTTTGGTTCTTCTCCCCTCACACCCCAACAAATAAATGGAACAGAAAATGAGATCATTCATCACAGTGAATGATGTGTGATCTCTCATCAGTGAGATAAAATCAAAAAGTTGACTGAAAAAATGAAACTCAGTTTCTTAGTAAACTTACAGCATTTTTACATCATATGGCCTTAAGTACTATGAAGATGCTAAAGATGCATAAACCTTTTTTTTTTTTTTTTTTTTTTTTTAAATCTGGTGAAGAAATAATGCCAGGGCAGGGCTGATTTGCAGGGAAGAAAAGCAATAAAAAATTGGAATCTACTCAGGCTTTCTCTGTCTGAACACAATAGATTGTTTTATCATCTCTTTTACAAATTCCCATTTAATTGCTGTGTGTATTTTATGGCAACATTTGCAAGGAGACCATGGGCTTTTCTATGAGCAAAGAAAAACTGAAGAATGACTACATAAAACTGTTCTGGACAGAGGATTTTTTTTCTGTCTATGGATTAGTTGTGAAAAGAACAATTCATGCAGTTATTAATGAGCTTTGGGATTTGTTCTTTGTCAGCCTTTGGAGAAAAAAAAGTGCATGTTTTCATTATTTTAGCAGTAATCTCTTCCTACAGTATTCCAGTCCCACAGAGCATTTCAAAAACTTGTACAGTTAATGGTGACAGTCTGACAGCTCAGGAAAGAGCCACTAATGCTGAAAGGTGTATTACAAAAAGCAGTGGATCATTCTATTAAGATAAATAACTTGGCCCCAATTTCAGAACCAATGTAAACATGAACGTATGAAATTAGAAAGCATCCAGGCAGTTAAATAGAAAAAATTAACAAGATTGCTGAAAAGAAATAGTATTTTTTTTTTCAAAAAATTAGACTCAATTGGGTTAGCAAAGTCAGCCCCAAGATATTTTTTTATATGAGAGTGTAAAGCTTTTGGATTCTTACCATTTCAGAGATTGGATATAGAATTTCAAGGAAGATAAAATTTCTGCTGGCTTTGTAAAGCAAAAGTATTAACAGTTATTCATTGTCAAGTTGCTGCATTTACTTTCCCTTTTCTATTGACCCACTATTTTACTGAAAGCTATACATCTTTAATGAAGTTATTTTCAAGTCATGTCCCTACAGAAGTTATTACGCATGACTTACATTTACACCCTGGAGCTACTTGGCCTCTTGTCCCTGTCATCCCTTTCTGAACAACCAACTGCCTATTTCCATACAGAATGTACCAAATCCAATAAAAATTTGCTGTAGTTTTGCTTCTTTTATGGGTTAACGCAAAAGTATACTATGCACTAGAGATTCTGCACCCTTATACAGTGAGATCTCACTTTAGACATGAACTGCTGAAATCTTCAATTTTGTTCCAGTAAAAACTGGACTGAACAAACTTTCTATTCTCTTTCATTCAAATATTTATTTTGTTTTGAGGGGGAGGAAAGAGGAAATGAAATTTGTAAATTATCTCCGTGAGTTTCAGGGATGGTCATATTGGCAGCCACTGGTGTGGGTGCAGAGGGGGACTCACCCTCCAGTCACTGCAAGGCCACATCCCCCTTCGTGACCCTTTAGTGCAGTCTGACAGGCACAGCACCCTGTACACTTGTATAGGAGGCTCCCGTCCCTGATGAGAACCACAGGGATGACTCTCATAACCTTTGGATGCACAGCTAAAAAATCCTAAGCTAAACCACCTTCTTTGAACCGACCTGCCTCTGTCTGCTGGCAGCTCTGCCTCACCCATCACGCCCTCCCCGCAGCAGCTCTCCGGCACGGCCCGGGCCTTCCTGCGAGGCGACCCGGGATGCAGCTGCCCTTACCTGGAGCGAACACCATGGTGCCGCCCGGGTGGCACGGCTCAGCACCTAGGACAGCTCTGGGCCCCGCGGGGATCAGCACCTCGGACAGCACCCGGCCTTGCGGAATCAGCACGTCGGACAGCGCCCGGCCCTGCTGGATCAGCACCTCGGACAGCGCCCGTCCCGCCGGGCTCAGCACCACGGACAGCGCCCGGCCCCGCACGGCGGCGGAGGCGGCCGCGGTCCCTCCCTCCACAATGCGGCGGGGCGGGGAGGAGGCCGGGGCGCCCGCACGGACACATACACACACATACACACACACACACACACACATACACGCTGTCTCTCTCTCTACCACGGAACCATCACTGCCACAACTCTTACCCTGCAGTGGCAGCCGGGGGAAGGGCAAAAAGGAGAAAGGGAACAGCGATCTGCCCGGCAGGGAGACTGGCTAATTGCTCCTAATTACCTCCCGACAACAGTCCCGCTGCCTGACATTTTGGGGTGCGCTGCTTTCACTGCAAGCTGACAGTACTGGTAATAGGCTCCAGCGACACCATACTTTGTCACAGCATTTTCGCTTCCAAAAGCTCAAGAGCTGAGGAATTTACACTGATTTCACAGGCCCGTTAACCCAGCAGTACCCAACAGTAGCATTTTAAGAGGCAACATGAATATTTTGGCATAAGCAAGATGACATTACGGCAAAACAGTAAAGGAAATAATGAATAGTATTAAAATAAAGACAATGAGGGTCAGCAGTAGAAGGCTACTTAAAATTTCCTACCATATTTTACGTTTCAGATTTAACTTACTTTTGTTTGTACAACCAATAGTCAGATTTCCTGTGGACCCTGAACTTCTACAGCAGAACTGAGAAACACACAGCCAGATGGGACAAGGTTTACAAAAATTAACTCTCCCCTTTAAGCCTAACTTGCAAGAGGGATTTTGAAAAACACTATCAGTGCAAATTATAGAAAGTACATTTAAAAAATTTTGCATAAATGTTTGCATGTAAATGTTTGCAATATGCAATATATATTCCAATCACATTTTCATAACCTAAGATATTCTTACAAGCTTATTTCATTCTTTTGACAGTCAAGCATTTCACAAACATTAATTCTCCAACTAACCTGGGATACTTGAAGTCTCAAAATAAGGCCTTATTCTTAAAATACAGGTACAGAAAAGCACTGACCTCCTTAAATAATATTGCTTATATACTTCAGCAAGAACTCAAGAGTGGCATCACTGCCAAAGTCAGAGGTCATCTGGTGGTTGCTTGTTTGTTTGTTGGCTGGTTTTTTGGGTTTTTTTTTTGGTACCTAAGAACTCAATTAAAAGAATTTCTAGTAAAAGTAACCCACACAAAATACAGAAATTAATTCAGTCAGCAATATTCAACATTCTTAGGAGAAAGGTGAATGATACCCCATAATCTTTAGAAAATCATGACTGATCCATAATTTGGAAAGACTGCAAGAAAACTTACACTGGTATTGTTATGATATATCCATTACATGGTCCTCAATGCTTGATTTGTGTGTTCAAGGGAGAGTCATCCATCATAAAAAAAACAGGTATTAAAGCACTTCTCAAAAAAAAAAATCTATTGGATGCATTTCTACTACATACAGTCTCAAAATAAATTACATGGATGATTCTACAGGACTGTGTTTTGAGATGGTGGAGCAGTTTGCTAAAATATTTTCAAAACAATAAATATGATTCAATGATATCAGAGTCTGTAAGTAACCTGAAAAATTCTAGGCGGATATATGCAACTTGGTTAACAAACCTACACCACTTTGCTGAAAGAATACAGTTCATTAATAATACTGATAATGAACATCCTTTCTTTAACTGCTATCTCTATGTAATCTGATAAATAACTCAAACCAGTCACATTTTATTCTAGAGGTTTGTTTTCTTTCTCAAAAGCCAACAGCAAGTAATGTTTTCTGCTAGAGGAAAAAATATTATCAAAAAGCTCTTTGAGCTTCTTTTCGTCATAAAGTTAATTTTTGGATTATAGATTGGGTCACAAGTTCAAATGCACCCAAAAAACTCACTGAAATAACTGCACAGGACAGAGGTCTATAGTGAACTGTCACCTCAAAAAGAATGCGCAGTTGATGCGGTACAACAGCCAAAACAAAGAGTGCACTACTAATTTTTTTTCATTCAACTTCAGATAAGTGGAAAACAACACTAGTTATACCCACTTATACAAAAAAATCCCTTGAGAATGAAGCATATTGGTAAAAAGGAGGTTATATCATTAAAACACAATACATTTAAAGATGTTCCATCAACATGGTCTTCAAAAAGTGATTACAGTCACTGTAATCTTATGGTTAAACTTAACATTAAAATCTTTACAAGCCAAGATGCAATATATTACATCTGAAACCGCAAGGAAGCTGTTTAGAGGAAATTGTGACTGGGTGCCATCAAGAAATATCTAAACATTGGATGAGTATCTGAAATGTCAAATTGCAATCTGTACAGCAGGGATCATAACAGTCAGGATCCTAGATTCAGAAATCTAAGATTAAATACCTCTCTGATTAATATACCTCTAACAGAAAGGAGAGAATAAACAGAGAAGGTAGAAAAGAAAAATAAAAATAGACACAAGTGCCATTCTTCTGAAAAAAAAATTAAATGAAAAGGCAGTTACCTTTCCATGAATGCTTCAGGAGAATAGGGGTGCACAGATTTCCAGCAGCCCAAGAGATGACACCATGAAAGCCAGAAGAACGTGCAACATTTCCCAAGACAGTAAAAAGTGAATACCATTAAAGATAAGTGTGGCCAATAGTATTTTAATTCATTGGTCTATTCATTTTTCTTAATTAATGTGATAAACTACATTTAGGGGCTCTCCAGGGCTGTGATTTACAAATATGATTAAATTTTAGACAGAGTCTAGGAGAAATACTGTACAGTTTTGTGGTGTTTTTCTGTTTTGCTGTTGGGGTTCTTTAAAGTATCACAAAGATGCATCCGCTCCGGGTCTTCCCACAGCCTGTAAAGATATGCCAAAATATCCACGTCCATCTAGGCAATATTTCTAAATTATTATCTTGCCACCCTCACAACATCTGGATGCCTTGCACCCATTAATGATTATCCTCCAACAGCCCCATAAAAGTAAACTGGTATCTTTCTGTTACAGATAGGAGTCAAAAATAGAGAAGTTGAACCCAAAACAAAAGCCAATCAACAAGAAACAAAGACCTAGATAAACTCAGGAGGTTTAAATAAAAGATTCAATGACTCACCTAACATATTACTACATACACAGCCATGCAGTGGAGCCAAAGTAATCGTCATTCCCGCCTGCCACACCTCTGCTGGTTGTTAGTCCCTTCACCAAGATAGATGAATAAGTCACAGTCCAAAATTTAGAGTCTTTCCATCATGCAGGAATTCTTTTATATAGCAAGGAATTCAGTCCAGTCAAGTCCTTGGCTAGTGACTTTGGATCTAGCAGAGATACTGAAACATAGTGGTTGTGTGAGGGCCTTTAAAACCTCTGCCTGTCTCCTGACACGGACCGAACCATACCATTCTGCACCATACTGAAAATGCATAGGATAAGTTGGAAGTCTCCTTCAAGTGTAATTCTCATCCTCAAACCTTTTCTGTTCCTATCAACACAACATTAATTACACTAAAAATGAATATTTTTGTATGCATCTTTCTCTTTTCTATAAAAACTCTTTTAAGAGTCTGATCATGCCACAGTTTATTGGTGTGTGTAACCTGACACACAAGCCATAAAATTAGGCCTTTTTCTCAAGTTTTCAAGAAACTTAAACGGAGAGAAGCATTTATGACCCATGGCAGAACAGCAAGCCAATGAACTAAGGAGAAGAAAAGTCAGCTTTAGAATGAATGATGATTTCCAAACTTGGGAAAAAAAACACTATTAGAGTCCTCAATCAATCAGTTATATATTTTGATAAAAGTAAACTTAAATATTAAACCACATGCTTAATTTAATGCTCAAAGAAAAGAAAAAAGGTCTGTAAAATGTAAATACTAAAGTCATAATTTGAATGTGCTACTAAATAGCTTGGATAGTTCAATAACTGAGAATGAAGAAATTATACCAAATTACAGCAATATGAAATACAAAGGGTAAATACACAATGCAACTTCCTAACTTGTCCTATAAAGTCAAAAGAATTGGGATTTCATCATCTGTGGCTAAAAACTAAGCACTGTGGAGAAATAAGATAAATATATGAATTTTAAATCAAGTTTGAAAACTTCAACTTCAATACAAAAGAAAGGATTTAAAACAGTAGATTTCTAAAATTTTAAATTAGGTTAGCAAGATTCTCAAAGCATAATCCATGTCCATCTGGAAAGTATCTATAATAGGACAATCCTATGCTGGTAGATTTTATCACATCCTTTACATCAGAGCTCCCGTCTGACTCCATTTAATCTGTCCTTGAAACAATGGGAGATCTGCAAGAAAGTCACACGAATGGATAAATGGTAATTATTGAAGTGGAAAAACGAAACCTATACTTCATATCCAAAACACTGACTAAGACTCTTAAAATGGGTAATTGGTCACTTCAATTAAAACATTTGTGCCCAACAGACCTCTGTTTACGATGTCAGAAATGACATTTTAAAGTAAGCATTTCTCATGTATATCAGGGGGCTTTTTTTGTGCAGACTGAACTGCAAAACTCAAGCATAAGCAAACCTGTCAGGATCTTTAAAAATTGTAAGTTTTAATTGTTACTATATGTAGAGTTGTAGATGACAGTCTAGTAACCAAGTCCAGTTTTGTTCAGACCTTTAACTCCTCTGAAATACAAAAGGGTAGAGCTGCTCCATCCTACTTTCCACAAGGACAGTTGAGTTCTTTGCCCTTATTTGATCTCAGATAAAAAAAATCCAGAAACACAAATAGAATACACATAAGCAAATGTTTTTTAAAAACAGCTCTTTCCAATACAAGCAGTTAAAGAGATCTTACTGCTTTTCAGGAGTATAAGATTTCCTGTACAGTCCTGAAAAGTTAGAGATTGAAAGCTTACACCAGATTTACAAAGTTTAGGTCTCCAAATCCTGGTATAAGTTCTATTTTATACTTTAGGAGCAAGAATATAAGGGGCCATGCCTGTTTTAAGAGCTACTAGAGAATTTGGATGAATTAGTAAAGTATCAAAATCAGTAACAGCTGTAATAAGGCCCCTTGTAAAAAGGAAACGTTCACATGCCATTACTTCAAATGGAAAAAAAAAAATCTTGTTAAAAGCATAGAGAACCATGAGAAATATCAGCGAACAGAACTCATTTCCAGGGAAGATACTTACACTGAAAGAAGGCAACTCTTAACAAGGAATGCCTTCCGGGGCCTCAGCTACACAAGTACTACATTTAAAACTCATTAATGTCAAGTACCAAGTGGAAATGTAAGAAAACGTGCAATTTTTATATCCAGGCCTTTAAACAGATTCATATTTATAGGTGGAAATAAATCAAAATCACTCATTTGAAAATTTTAGGTTTGCCACAGAACCCTAAACTCTAAAGGCAGAAAATTAAATTATGATAAAACCAGTCTAATTACCTAATGAAATATAGAATCTATCCCTTTCCTTTGAAAATATATTGTCTGCCTTAACTAAAAAGAGTGATATTTTTCTTTACGCAGCACAGTATCTAAAACAGATCTAAAATAAATGTAAATAACTATAAAGTGGATATTGTTTACTTCTAATACTTGCAAGATTAACTTATGTTGAAAAAATGTATTTTTTCATCATTTTGGGACTCCAGTTGTGTCCTTCAGTGAACTAAGTATCTATTGTCTTTTATTAAGAAACCTTTCTCCTTAACTTGAGCAATTTGTCACCATTCAAGACTGTGTAGAACTGTTGGATAAGAGGCAAACAGGAGCAGATTAATTTAAACAACAAAAAAAGGAAGAGAAAAATAGCCCCCACTATTTCGACCCTCAAATTCCATTCTCCTGAAAAACCAGAAATGACACACACAGATCACCCTCTTCAAAGTCCAACAAGTCTACCAGCAGTGGATGTTGCAAAGAAATGGTGTCTGATCCTTTCTGTTGCTTGGCTGCTTCCCACAAACACTGTGCAACATGTGCTGTGCTTCAAAACCTTGTATTTAATGTGGTGCCAAAGCAGGGCAAGTCCTGCTCCATTCCTTCTCCTAACTCCAGGAACGTGCTCCTGCCACGTATTTTGGATCAAACCTAATGAATTGGTTTGATAAGGCAGGTCAATTTAAAACTAACTCTCTTAAGCACTGAATTACTTTCTTATGTATAATCATTCCACTGGCTTACTCTAAAGCCACAAAAGCCACTAAATCTGAGGCAAACAAGATGAAGGAAACAGGTGCAAAAGGTAACAAGAAGAAAGGAGAAGAGAAAATCAGATTACCCCTTTTAGTAATAATTTGCATTTTCACTATGGCAGTTAAAACACAAAGCTGCTGTCTCAGGAGGCAGCTTCACAATAGCTTAAGCTGCTCCAAACAGGCTGTTCTTCCACTGACCCTAGTGGAAGTTCCACCAGTGGAGCTACTGGAGCTCCACTATACTCCATTCTCCTGTCTGAGCAATTAGCAATGCCACTACAGTGCTTTGTTCCTGTAAGCACTGCTTGTGGTACCCTCTACCCTGGGAAAAAAAAGGATTTTTTTTATAGTGAAGAATGAAAACTTAGATGCAGGGAAGCCTGGTCTTTAGAATATTTTAAAAGACAAAAATACCCTATGTTGCTGGCATATACAGATTACTTAAATGTATAGACAGGCCATTGAGGGAGGAGGTCAGAAAACTGCAAGTGGAAGCACTGTAGGGTTTAGGTGGTTTTGGTTATTGTTTTTAACAGAATAGATTTATATCAGAAAACACATTATTCTAAACATAAAAATTTTCATGCTTTGGTGGAAAAAGCAAAGAAAGAGCTCCCATGTTTTAATGATTTCATAAAGATGATCTATATTAAATGCATAATAACTATGAATTTCTTTTACTTCTGAATGAAAATACAACCTTAAATCTATTTATTGCCTAATGTGTTGCATGGGTTTACTGTCTTTTATACTTCTTTAAAATGGCTCATTATTATAAAAAAGAAAATACATTTGGAATTTTGATTCAGTAAGAATCAAATTTCTTGTAAGTGCCACTCATTTTACAAACTCATGCTTTCAAACTATAGACTTACCAAAAAAAAACCCAAACCAAACAAAACCAAAAACAAAACAAAACAAAAAAAACCAACCAAAACCCAAAAAAATCAAACTAACCAAAAAACAACCAAAAAAAAAAAAACAAAAAACAAAAAACCACAAAACCAAAAAAAAAAACCCCCAAAAAACCACCCATGGAAGGAATCTGAGATACAGGTATCCAGAAGTTCTGCTTTGGCCATGGTTTTTGATACCCCTATATCAAACAGATCAGATGTAGTACATCTTTATTTATATGGTCTTTTCAGGTTTACCTATAAAAAATTAGATGCTTATCTACTAAATAGCAAAAGTACCAGTAAATTTAAAAATATGTATTAACCAGATTCAAAAATATTATTTCTATTTTAAATAGTCGCACTGCTGTTAATATTGGAAAACTGAAGTTCACCAAGTTTCAGAGTTCTATAAATATCTAAATGAGCAGGGCAGGCAAATAAAAATAATATAGAAGGACAATGAAGAGAAAAACACTGGAAAACATCAATACTGCATAAATCACCATTTTTAACTATTCTATTATTTCAGACTTCTTGCATTACATTTAAAAATACTTCCTGAGAGTACGTGTCTCAACTCTCATAACACATATTTAACAAATCTATTCATGGAAGTCCTCCATCTGCTCTGAAATGAATAAGAATGTTACTATAATTGTTTTAGATCTATATGAAGACAAATGACAGACCAACTGCTGTAATGGAATTTTTAATGAAATGTTCACATTTCTGGCTGACTGTGCACACTAGTGTGATCTAAGGAAGGACTAACTGAAAAAGATGAAAATTCCTTAGATCTATCTTTACCTTTCAAGCACAATTATCCTGTTCTGTACCTATCTATAAAGGTTTACATTCAGAAAAGTCATCTGTTGCAAGCAGTAGTCTCTTTCATAAATGCTCTGTCTCCTCTATAAAACTATAGATGTCTGTATTAATAGAATACTTAATAAAAGATGATTTGGCACTAAAAGTATACTCTAATCTTAGGGTAAATTTGCTGATATATGATATTTTATTCTGTATTTCAAACAACTCTATTAATTTTACTTAATGGAACCATGAAAGCAATCTCTGTTTAAGGAAACTGAGGTCAGATATTCCAAAGAACTCCAGTTTGGTTACCTAAATGGCATGATTTTGAGGAATATTTAGAATTCTGTAGCTTACTGGAACAAACAGAAGCTGATCTCAAAATTTTGCTACTGAAGTGAGCATGAGGAATTTCTTTTCACAAAACAACCTTTAAAACTCTGATCACCAGGTCTAAACCCTTCTAAAAGATTAAAGCAGAAAAACAAAACTACAAGTACTCACTCAATTGTAAGTTACTTAATTTTCTAATACTTTTAAAAATATTGATAAGAAAAGTATGTAAAAGAAGGGCTGTGGAGTGGAGAAAGGCTGAAAGGTATTCTTTCCTAAACTTCTAGTTTCCAAACTGAGTTATGCCAAATAGTAAGCAGCATACCCACAGCTAATACGATTAGGATGAGAAAATAACTGATATCGCAGTTCAAAACATGTTATTTTTGTTCCTTTTTCTCTTAAAAAAATCCAAACAAAAAACCTTTTAAGAAATGTTAGACTAGTCTGGCCTCCAATAGAACCAAGAGCAAAATTTCCATTAATTGGACAGAATCTGTCTCAAACTCCAAAACAAACTGTCGTTCTTGCCTAAGAAAAAATAAAAATGTGCCCATTCCTCAATCAACACTGCACATATCTTACAGTTTATCATGCTGGAAAACCTCGTTGGCTTGGAACTGATGCACACCTGCTTTTGTGCATGGTGTCTTTTGGCACAGACAGGGGAGAGATGGGAGCAGTACTGATGTAAGACACAGACAAATTTACCTGAATTTCACAGACACACCCCCACAATATACAGGCTATCATTCCTTCAGAATATACAGATTAGTTTAGAACACATTAACAAGAACACATTTACAGCTAAGGATACCTCCATGCCTCCACACTTGCAACCTTTACAGCTGTAAGCAGAATTTAATGTAACACACAGTGTTCTCACACTTTCCACTGTGAGTCTTCTAATGCACACCTGCTTTTCTATAACAATTTCCAATTCACAGCCTGACTACTTGTGCTCAAAAGTCAGGAGCAATTTTCTTTCACTGTAATACTTGAGTTTGGTCTTTCCACTCCAGTGTCTGCTGCCCCAGTGAGCTCCATTTTAATTTATTACTTGCCAAAAAAAAATCCCAATGAGGCTCTTCTTGAGAGGTTATTGAGCTTATCTCTCAGCTTCAAGGCAGAATTAACCATATTTAAACCATTCCTAATAGATGTTTGTCTAACCCATTCTTGAACGTCACCACTAGTGGAGATTGCAGTACCTCCCCAGGCATTCTCTTTTAGTGATTCATTATTAAAATCCTTTTTTTTTCTAACATAATTGTTTACTTCTGTAATTTAAGCTCATGGCTTCTTGCATTCTTCAGAGCAGACCTTGAGAAAATTTACTCTCTCCACATTTTACACTTTTGAACTCTTATCACAAGAGATCTGTTTTGTACAGTCTTATCAACCCCAACTTACGTAGGAAGAAGTGCACACAATTTCGGATAAGAAAACATAGCAAGACTAATATATTTAGAAAAAAAAAGTAGATCCTATTTTGGACCTACTATCTTTATATCTATGATCATATACAGTAAAACATTTTAACAATGATCATTTATCATGTTCCTCAAGAGAACCAATAAAATGCAATGAATACACATCCTCTGATGTTGCACAGGTACAAAATGTATAGTTTGTTTACAAATTAATATTACTGAATGTAAAATGAAACAACATTTTAAAAAAATATATTGGTAAGGGTCCAAAGTTTACATTTTCTAAAATATTAAGGTCATGTTTTATTTACAGACCAGCATTTGAACAATTACTGGCATTTTAAGATAACTGCTTAACCTGATGAATACATGAATAAAATGAAGCTGTAAAAAAAAGTCAACCAAATAAAAACGCCTCAATAGTTGAAGTTTCATATAACAGTTCCAAAAACACTATTTTAAATTTCTATTTAGAAAAGCAAAGTGTGATCTACCACACAGTAACTTATCAGAAACTGGTCTAACACTTTGATATGCTACAGGTATCGCAAGTGACAAATGTTATCAACCATGTGCCCAAGAGTGCTTTTTGCCCATTCCAACTTCAAATGAAGTTTTCACAACACTTGTAGTATTTACAAATTTAAAATAAAGGCTCAATATACCTTTGCATTACATTGTCACTGTTATTGTGCCTTCTCTTGATGACTAGAAGTAGCAGACTGCAATCCAAAACCCACTTATTTTGTTGACTCTGTGAATTAACTACTGTTATCAGCATGTACCCCAGCTAGTCTTGAAAAAAAAAATAGCCCAAGCAACTAATAGAGGACACTCACCCAGGATCAATTATGACAGAACTCAGTCACTGAAATCTCCCTCTTGATGAGGGGTAGTGTATCAAAAGGTGGAAGCTTTTAAACTTGAACAAGACCTATGAGCTGTATGACCAGCCACAACACAAACCCCAGCTGAGCCCCGTGGGCAGGTATATGACACCCATATGTTGCAGCCTTGGGAGTCTGACAGTGACACCTGGTCACCTGCTGGTGCAGATACTCCTCTGCCTTCACTGTGCTGGGTCAGGTGACCTGAACGTTGCATAATAAAAAACCATCTCAGCCTGTATTAACTTTTACTGATTTTTACTGGGTTTGAGTAAGAAGCATGTCTCCTCCATGCTGCACCCTTTTTCCTTTGTGGCCCAGTCCCACCTCTGGGGCCTTGCATAAAAGTGAACATAAAAACAAACGAGGCAGACATTCTTGCCCACAGAAGGGATTGGTGAATGCCATGACACTTTTGCTTTGCCAGCCAGAGTCCCTGTGAATAATGCAGGTTTTTCAAGAATGCAAGTATTTCATTAAAACTTGCCACCTTTATAAAAAAAGGAGGTTATCTGAGGGAATGGAATAAGAATAAGCAATTCCATTTTCATTACCATCCTCCTTTACACTCTGTTGTACCAACCTACATTAGGTGAAATAAGGAAGAATTAAAAAGCTTAGGGACTCAATGTATGCTTCTCAAAAAATTGTAGGTGTAACATCTCCAAATTATGAAAACCAAATCCTTTCTTTCCATGTTTGTGATTTTTGAGATCTCAGCATTTTTAAACATAACTCACTGATTCTCACAGATTGCAATGTTTACACAGTATTCCATATTCCATACTGGATGAAGCAAAGTATCAGCCAGTGATGATCCCTGTTTTATAGAGAACTTGATCACATTCTTGAATTAAACCAGTTATTAGTGCATTATATTACTAATGACAACAAAACTCTTTCACATTCTAAGAATACCCATCTCTGAAGTGTTTTAAAATACCTAACCAAGCGATGCTATATATTCCTATGTAACATTCAAATCCTCTAAAAATATGCTTTCTTGAAAAGATTCTCAGCCTAAATGTACATCAACAACAGATTTTCTTCCATTCCATTTCTTATATTATTTCTGATAAAGTTCCTGCTTTAGTTTTCAACTGCAGGCTATAGTTTCTAATTGCTGCTCTGCTTCAGCAGCCATGGCTGCTGCCTGCAACTGCTCTGTTTCACTCTGGATGGAATTGGCTGCTGTAACTTGCTTTCTTTCACTGTGCATATTGTTCTCGTGCCTTTTTAGGTCAGATGCCTTAGCAAATGCTTTAGTGCAGGAACTACAGACAAAAGGTTTCTCTCCTCGGTGCCTTCTTTCATGGTCTTTGAGGTGGGACTTGTGCTTGAAAGCTTTATCACACATATGGCATGCAAATGGCCTCTCATTACTGTGAACTCTTTCATGCTTTTTTAAATCTGGTGCACGAATAAAAGACTTCCCACACACCTCACAACTGTAAGGCTTGTAACCCGTGTGTATTTTTAAGTGTTCTTTCAAATGAGCTTGCGTGGTGAAGCCCTTTGTACACATTTCACAAACAAATGGTCTGTCCGCAGTGTGTAGTTTTTCATGTTTTCTCAAACGCGCTTCATCAGAAAAGGTCTTGCCACAAGCCTGACATACAATGTGTTCCCTGTGACCATAAAGCAAGTACTCAAACTTCATATCCCCGGCTGCTGTGGTCCATCCTGGTGTCTGCTCATCCTTCACTTCACTTATGCCATCATTAAATGTGAGTGCCTGAGGGGTCTGAGATCCTAAGTCCTTAGATTCCGTTGTTTCCATAGGCTCTACTTCTTGGCCATAGCAGTTTACTTTTCGAACTTCTTCACTTCCCAACTCTTTCAGAATTGCCTCTTGCACTCTCAGGGTAGTGGTTGGTGATTTACCATCTTCCTGACTTGGGGGAGTGCCTTCCACTGTCACATCTGATGGACTGTCATCATGATCTCCAATCTCTTCCACCTCATCATCTTGGGTATCATTGGGTTCTCCCATAGAACGATTCATTTTTAGACAGTACTTGCTCTTGGATTGTGTGTTTTCTTCAGGACTGGATACATCACGTTTTTGAGAGCAGAGTTTATCAAGAAACCGAATACCGAGGATCTGGCCTGAAGACATCATCAAGTTTACATCCTCTTTTTTAACAGAGATCTTTGCAGTGTACATGTAATTGAGAACTTCCTCAAAAATATCAGAACGAAGAAAATCTATTTCTATTACTGACGAACTGTCAACTTCGAGTTTTTTGAAAAGCTTTTTGAAGTAGGTACTGCAGGCAGCAAGCACGCACCTATGAGCTCTGAACTTAACATCTTCAACCACAATAGCGATGTCACAAAATTCTCCTTCCAAACGTTGTTCATTCAATGTTTTCAGGAACACAGTTTTGTGATCGTCGTCATTATATTTAATGGTTTCAGACATACTGATGAAAAACTCCTGGAAATTAACAGGAAAATTTTGTAACTTTTATCAAGCAGTCTAAATCACAAAATCCCAAGAGATGAAGTAATTTCCATAGTTTAAAAAAACCCAAACTTTTCTTTGCATAAAATGTGAACAAAAAGCCTGATAGACTCTAAAAGCATTACTTTGAAACTGATTTTAAAATTGTGAATGCATAAAGGTCTTTCCTTAGGTTATACAATTTACATTTATTCAAATCTTTATTAATTCAGTTCAGTTACATAAAATTGAAAACTTTCTCTTTAAAATTGCAATTCTCAGTAAATGTATAACCCAACTCATAAGTCATTATTATAGCTAAAGGAAATGTTAACACTAAAAATTGTGTAAGAAATACTCTAAATGAGTCAGCACAACAAACTAAATTTGAAATATCAAATATAAGCCTTACCATGAACAATGCAGGACGTTTTCTAAGCAAATGATTATTAAATTAATCTCAGAATGGGCCACCTTCAGCCTGAAAGATGGGAAGATAATAACATTTCAAGAAATTATAAGAACTGTTCCAAAAATTATTTTCAATTTGAGTGTTAAAACACAGCATTTTCTATTATTTAAAGTCACATAAAATACACTGTTAAAATACCCAGTTATTTTTAAAGAGCTACTACAGACAACTGTAGAGAATTCCATGTGTTTACTTTCCTATGGCTACCGCACTTCCCTGGTTCCACTTTCCTGCTACTTAACTTTGCACTAAATCTAAAGGTCTAAGAAACCTCTCTAGGAATCACCACAGTTAATGCAGTAACCAACCCATCAGAAAGGTGACCAGTCTTCTGCTGAACCAGAGAGCTGAGCAAGCCTAGCAGTGGGTCTGACAAGCAGACTAAGCATCCCAAAGCACAGCAGACGAGGGAGAGGGATGAACGTGCATCCAGGACCAGGGAAAGAGACAAGTGTACCAGATTTCCAAACGATGGAGATACCAGAAAACAGAAGGATAATGCAAGACACATAATTTCAAATTATTCAATCCCAACAGACATCTAACTGTGCCGAAGCAGGAAACACAGCAGAGAGGAGGGAAATTTAATACTTGGCTTGGAACAAATCCTGTGCCACCTGGCACATATCTCCTGTGAATTTCTTCCTTAAATTCCAATTTATCCTTAACCATATATGAAACAGAAGCAGATGACAGGTATGATGACAGGTTTGCAACTCTTGGTGCTGTGTATTTCACACGGTATGGGAACATCTGGTTCCCTACAAAGACATTTGCAGGTCTGGCATCTTTGCTAAAGTGACCCTGGCAACATAGAAAAAAAAAAGACAAAAAAAAAAAAAAAAAAACCCACAAAAAAAAAAAAAAACAGCCAAAATTCTTTTCTTAGTCCTAAATAATCAAATTTTAAGATAGCCAGTTAGGAAACAAAACCGGAAATCAATATTGTATATATTTATGGGCAGTCAGGGTCTGCTGGCCCAGGCAAATGTATTGGTCCAGCATTGAAGATGGTAGGACAACTATTTCAACGAGATCTTTTTAGAGTTCTTCGCAAGATGGGAAAAGTGCTTGCTTTTTAAGCAAGCGGCAAAATGTCACTGCTAATAATCTAGCAGCAGTTGCACCGTGATGTTAAACAGTATGCAATTTTGCTGCAGTTCTGTCGACACTGAGAGAATTATAGAAGTAATTGGCTGAAAACAGGGCTGCGGAGTACACAGAGGTGTGTAACTGGCAGAGAACAAAGTTAGACCTTTGCGAATGGCGCAGGGCAGGCACTTGCCCAGAGCGCTTCCAGCTCTGATTCAAGAAAGCTCATTCGACTGGGCAGTTCAGATTTATTCCTCCACACACTTTTTACACGGCCGCTACCTCCGCAAGGGCCGCAGGGAGGTGTGTTCGGGACTCCGACTGCTCGGGACGCGCTCCGCGCCGGCTCTCGCGGCCGCCGTGCCCGTGA
>JANPWX010000099.1:3097360-3219754 GCA_024734555.1 Trochalopteron elliotii | reverse complement strand
TGTGAGGGTGGTGAGGCACTGGAACAGATTGCCCAGAGAAGCTGTGGATGCCCCGTTCCTGGAAGTGTTCAGGGCCAGGTTGATGGGGCATTGAGCAACCTGGTCTAGTGGAAGGTGTTCCTGCACATGGCAGGGGGGTTGGAACTAGAAGATCTTTAACTCCCTTCCAACCCAAACCATTTGATGATTGCATGAAATCTTTGAAGTATTTTCGAATCCTGTACAAGAACTCTCTCCACTGTGGAAGGAGCTTCCCTTTTGCAATTTCACAATGTGCTTTTTCTTTCTTCAAGAGTGTCTTAAACGCTCCTGCAATAACCTTATTGCTCCTGAGAAACACATAGCTGCTGGTTTATCACACTGACCAGCAAAATACACCTCTTCATTTTGTTAACGCTTTCTCTTTCTGCTCTACCTGTACCTGAGAGGGTGTGGATATGCCTAAGTTTTAAGGCCAGGTTCTGCTGTGAGTAATCAGAATTAAACTAGTAATGGAGAAAAGAACCCAGTACCTTACAAAATGTATGACTATCCATTTTTCCTCTCTGCCTTTCTGTATCTTAGGCTACTGCTAAATGTGTATTTCTGCGTGTTTCAAATTGTGTCATTAGTAGCTCCCACTGAGATACTAAAATAGGGGAAGCATATGTTCAATATCCAGACTCAGTAACTATGGATTGTGGAGAATAATAATAATAATTAAAAAAAAAAAAAAAAAAAAGAAAAATCATTGTTACTACCTAACTGTGTGTGGTGGGTTGACTCTGGCTGGATGCCTGGTGCCCACCAAAGTCAGAGTCAGCTGAGCAGGGGAGAGAAGGTATGTTGAAAGGCACATGTGTTGAGATATAAGTGCAGGGGGAGATCACTGACAGATTACTGTTATGGGCAAAACAGCATTGACTTGAGGAAATTAACTAATTAGTTAATTAATTTTAATTTATTACCAGTCAAATCAAAGTAGAGTAATGAGAAATAAAAGCTGAATCTTAAAACACCTTTCCCCCACCTCTCCCTTCTTCCCAGGCTTAACTTCACTCCCGGTTTCCCTCCTCTCTTCCTCCTTCTCCCTGCCAATTGCACAGGGGAGTGGGGAATGGGGGCTGGGGTCAGTTCATCACACATTGTCTCTGCTGCTCCTTCCTTCTCAGGGAGAGGACTCCTCAAACTTTCACTGTTCCAGCATGGGATCCCTTCCACAGGTGACAGTCCTCGATAAACTTCTTCAACATGAGTGCTTCCCGTGAGCTGCAGCTCTTCACAAACTGCTCCAGCATGGGACCCTTCCCATGGGATGCAGTTATTGAAGTACAGATGGCTCCCATGTGGGTCCCTTTCAGGGTCACAAGTCCTGTCAGTAAACCTACTCCAGTGCGGGCTCCTCTCTCCATGGCTCCACAACTGCCAAGAGACTGCTCCAGTGCAGGTTTCCCACAGGGTCAGAGCTTCATTTGGTCTTCTTCCAGCTCCAGTTGGGAGTTCTCCATGGGCTGCAGGTGAATATTTGCTGCACTGTAAGCCTCCATGAGCTGCAGGGCAACCAACTGCCTCACTATGGGCTACAGGGCAATCTTTGCTTCAGTGCTGAGCACCTCCTTCCCCTTCTTCTTTACCTACCTTGGTGTCTGCACAGCTCTTCCTTCTTGTATTCTCCCTCTTGTCTCTCTGTTGCACAGTTTTTGCCCCTGCTTTTTAACTATGTTATCCCAGAGGCACTACCCACCTCAATGATGGGCTCAGCCTTGGCCAGCAGTGGATCTGCCTTGGATTCTTCTGGCATTGGTTCTGTCAAGACACAGGGGAAGCTTCTAGTGCTTTTCACAGAAGTCACCGCTGTTTTTCCTCCCACTACCAAAAGCTTATCACACAAACCCAGTAGAGTATGTCATATTTTTCATTACAAATGAATGTTGCACTAGGTTTTGGAAATAAGAGATGAAAGGTGAATGTCACAAAAATTCCAGATGAAAGGAGCTGGGATTGAAAATATGTATTATTGAAGGTGAAGCATAAGAATAAAACCCCTCACATCTTCACTAGCATGTCCGTGGGCTAATATGCGTAGTCATGTCAGTTGCCAAAATCAAGTATTTTTTTCAATTTACTGGAAAATATCCCTCTGCAGAAAAAGCATTTGAATCATGTATCTGACTGAAACACTCTTCCTATTAAATTATCCTGTACCCAGCTAGAACAGGTTAACATTTAGGCTTTCAGGTAGTTTTGCTATTATCCTATCTGATAAACTAGACTATAGATGCTGTGGATATGTTGAACCAACAGGCTGTTTCCAGAGTGTTTGGATTGCAGGGATATCTGTAAGGGAAAAGAGTCCTTTGTAGGATGTTCTTGTTTTGTTTAGAAAATTGTGTAACAGGAGTGAAAAATGACAAGTCCCACATTGTGTAACTGTGCAGGAGGCATTGGAGATGACATGCAGGGAAGAATGAAGCTTTGCATCTAATGCTTTCTAAGTGGTAACTGGTATAAAATATTAAGTGCCAGTGGGTTCCTGCGTGTTTGAAATGGTTAGGTTTATAATGTCTGTGTGAGCTCCAAATGACAATAGAAACATTGTGATATTATGGCCAGTTTTCATGTGTTCAGATTGTATCTCGGCCTTGCAGACCATCATACAAGGACACAGATTTTTCCGTGTGTCAGATTCCTTGTCAAGAGTGCACAAAAGAAGGTGAATTTACAAACCATCCAATATTTGTGAGGGGGAATCATAGACCCTGTTAACATATTCCCATGTGTAAGCAAGGACAGCAAAGCCTCCTGAGAGTGTAAGTGAATGTGCTAGGACAGAGCAGGGAAGTCAGGGAGCAGATGCTCCTTGCAGTGTGTGTTTCCCATAGCAACCTGGCAAATTTCCCGGCAGAAATTTGCGTGTGAGTTAGTCATGTTTTCGCATCACTTACTCGTGCCTGTATTTTCAAGTATCCCCATGAAAGAGGAAATAGCAGAGACAACTGGGGAGGAGCGGAGCAGGGATGATGGAGGTTGGTGGCACAGCCCCTGGCTAAACTGCACAAACGGATGGTGAGAGGCCCCACCACCCTCCAAATGACTGAACAGCACTTGGAGTTTGCAGTTTGCACCAATGCCTCAAGGGACACGAGTCCACTCGAGAGAACCTGATCTGTAAAATCTTACTTAATACTGTTGCATTCTAAGTAGAAGAGCATTTTAATGATATACTTTTCTTACCAATTATTTCTACTACTACTGCTATGGTGTGTTTATCTGCAGTCATGTATAGTAATACCTGGAGACAGATGATTGTCAAAAATTGTGGTAAGTAAAAAGATGTGGCCATGTGAACATGGCATTTTGCACTCTGTGCATGCACAAGACATCCCATAATTTAGTGAAGTCTAGCTGTAATTTGCATAGTTACACACACCCTATTACTGTCCCTGTTAATATCCTCTCTGTCTCTGTGTCCCATCCCTATTCCCCCTACCCCTTGTATGGGTATATATTTTTATATATATATAAAAATATGGGGTATGTATTTTTTCATGTTTTGAGTTTTGGACTCTATTTCTTTACTATTTTTATCTATTTCTCCTCTATATCTCACTCATTCTCCTGTTTTTCTTCCTTCTTTCTTTCTTTCTTTCTTTCTTTCTTTCTTTCTTTCTTTCTTTCTTTCTTTCTTTCTTTCTTTCTTTCTTTCTTTCTTTCTTTCTTTCTTTCTTTCTCTCTTTCTCTCTTTCTCTCTTTCTCTCTTTCTCTCTTTCTTTCTTTCTCTCTTTCTTTCTCTCTTTCTTTCTCTCTTTCTCTCTCTCTTTCTTTCTTTTTTTCTCTCTCTCTTTCTCTCTTTCTTTCTCTCTTTCTCTTTCTCTTTCATTGTCAATTACCTTAGCCCAATTCTTGACTTTGCTGACACCCTTATTTGTTTAGAACCATATGGACAGCGAGTGAAAAAGGATGGATGCCCCTTCCCAATGCCGAGTGCCAGAAGCATATAATGAAATTTCACTTTCTCTTCCTTCCCCATGGCCTTCTCTCTGTGTTTCCTTACTTTTGTGTCCTTGTCTTTCTACCTGATTCAGTTGTGATCCTGTATTCTGGTGTGGAAACTAAGAAATGCTACAGGTAGAGACTTCAGAGAGTAGCAGTGTCTACTGTTATTCACAGCACCCAATGGAAAGAGAACACTGAACAGATGTGAGAGGTCCCAGACAAGAAAGAAGGAGGGGAATATATTTTTATATATATATATATATATATATATTATCATCCTAGTTAAAGGTAGTATCAAATGGACAAAAGCCTAAAATTACACATTAATTCTTAACCTGGGTATTTCTTGACCTTTAAGGGTATAATATATAGGAGGAATAGAAAACTTTTTTGGTGAATTAATTAATGCTCACTTGGTGAGAGCTGTATTTGTGCTTGATACTTGCTTGTATTGCAGACCTGCCAGCAGTATAACATACTACTAAGGAACAACTGGTCCACAAGTGTATAACAGCTTCCTCATGCCTGATCTATCACAAAAGAGCAAATTTCTCATTCACAGGTCAGGTGCAGTTTTGATTTACAGAGTACATATACAGCCTGGGCCTATATGGTGGTTTCAGCCATGTTTCATATTTCTGTCAGAGTCTGTCATTATGCACTTAAAAGGAGATGCTGCCATTCTGTGAATTATTTATGTGCTGTCCAGGTTTTTTGTGTAAGTAGGGCACACAAATTTTTTTGGATGAATTATCTGCTGGCATGAGAGTGGGCTGAGCAGAGCAATTTAGCTCTTCTTTGAGCTGGAGTTGTGGTTACCAAGATATCATGTAGCTCATCATGGCTATGCAAAAATGATTTTTTTTCACATTTGAATTCTAATGATAGGCTCATTCAGGGTGGAAGAAACCTCTAAGATCACTGAGTCCTATTGTTAAGCCAGCGTGGCTAAATCCACCACTAAAATATGTCTCTAATGTCACACCTACACGTGTTTTAAATACCTCCAGAATGGTGATTCAACTGATTCCCTGGGAAGCCTGTTCCAATACTTGATGACCCTTTTACTGAAGACATTTTTCCTAATGATGAAATCATTTGGACATGGCATCGTCTGCATTTTCTGAAAGGAGCCAAGCTTGCCAAATGCAAACAAGTACTGTTTACTGTGATCTATTTGTTTTGTAAAAAACCCAAGCCTTTATCTTGTGTTTGATTATTGGAAACTGTTCCTCATAATTATGGATAGACTATAATTGAAAAATCAGTCATCTCACAGCTACAGCCCTCAGTACTCTCCAACCTTATTGTTTGTCAACCACATGTTTTTTTAAAACAGTTAGATGTTTATTGTTTAGACCAAGAACAACCCATTTAATTCCCCATTGCTATGTTTGTTAGTCAATGCTCTGTAAAAAAAGTAAAATCAATATCTAATATGATAGTTTTACATCACTGAGTGACCAGTATTCCTGCATTCATAAACCTCACGCAAAATGCCATCAGTAGAGAGGAGTCAGGCTCCCCCAGAAGACAGGTTGCCTGCTTCTAGGTGGTACAGCTGCTTGCTTCACTAGTTCATTGCAGGCACTTATCTGCTGACATTTTCCCAAGTAGTTGAGCATATTTTGGCATTCATAGCCTTAAAGAGAGGTGGAAAGTTTCATTACAGTGAACAAGGTGTGTGGTTTTATGTGTGACGTTTTATGTGAAGGCTATTGGGTTTAGTGCACATTTGCTAAAGTCCATAAACTTTCATATTTTAAAAGTGTGAATTTTAGAATGGAGAACACTTGTACCATTTTAGTTGGTACATTTCAAGCCTTTATCACACCCTTCCTCCAAGGAGACTAGAAAGATTTTTGACTGTTAACACCTGAATTTTCAATCTCACTATTGAATCTGAATATTTGCAGAAAGCATGGAAACAATTTTATGATAATGAAAGTATAATTCAGAAGTGATCTCATCTAACAGGTAAGTCATTAAAGATCACTGGAATAACACATCACCAAAAAACCCCCAAACCCACCATAACCACAGAAAACCATTTGAGCTGAATAGTACTCTGGCAAGAAGCAAAAAACCTCTTCTGTGCACTGTTGAAACAATTAAATATAATTAATTGTGACCCATTCAAGAATAAAAAATATTTAGATAATGAAATAAGTGTTTGATTAATTTTAAGGGAATAAATCTACCTAGAAAGATAAAATAGTTATCCTGATGTCACACAACATTAAGGAACTAAGGCTTTTCAGTTCTATGGACAGACACACGACCTTCATTACCGATTATTAAAAGTGTAGAAAGAGAAAGAATAACTTTGGTATCCATTTCTCTTCCCTGAACTGACTTTTTTATATTAAAGGTTGCAATAGTTGTCCAGGAGAAAGAATTAATTTTTTCTGTAATGTCAGTTCTTTAAACTAGCTTCCTTCTAATGGCAGGAATACATACAGTAATAGCAAACACAGAGAGAGAAACTGAAGTTCTTCTGGTGCTTACTCCAGCTTATAACCTTTTCCTTTCCAAAGAACAAGCCTTACACATTGCCTTCAGACAACTCTGAGATGTGACTCATTTGTAGTATTAATAAGACTGTTTTAGATATCACTTTTTACTGATGTTTTTGCCACATGGTTGTAGGAATGCTGCAGAAGGTGGAATCTTGTCTAGCCGCTTCAAATGAAGAAAATAAACCAGAAGTAGGAAGGTGAAATCTAAGGTTGGACTGACACAGATCTGGTAAAGGCAACAGTACTAGCAGGGTCCCCGTGGCTTAGGGTGGTCTGAACACCCCTGGGTGAAGGACCAGTGTTCCTACAATGGATCCTGACCTTAGAACAGTGGGAGGTGACAAAGTGTTTTGCTTGCCATCTGCTTTACTTCTACTACTGGTGGCAGCAAGCCTTGTTGTTATGTATTTTTTTTCTGTATTTAATGTTTTGCAGAATGTAACAGATATCATAAAATAGAGTTAGTCTCATAAATCTAATAGGTCTGTACCTGTCCCAAAAAGGCTTCATAACTTTTGCCCAAGAAAAAGAATAGATAGAAATATAGCTATATAGAGTAAGTAAGTATAGGGTAAACTGAGGGAAGTGTGCATAGTTTTGGTTTGGACTCATGATGGTTATTAGTCTCTCATTTCCTGTTGAAATACAGTGTATTTCTGGTTCCCATGTTCTGAAGAGAATGAGAAAAAAAAAAGCTTCAATATTATTTGGAGGGCTGCAGGAAGTGTTTTAGAGTAAGACTTCAGAACCACAAGTTGCTTAGCTTCCTCAAGTATGCATTAGGATGACTTGATTACAGAGACTAAGACACTTAATGGAGAGAAAATACTGAGTGAATAAAGGGATCTTTAGTCCAAAGACTTGAATTGTCTGTAGCTGGAAGCTGTGACTGTGAAACCATTCAGATAAGCAATGATGCATACTTTATTTTTAAACAGAGGGAATGATTAACTGTTGGAATAAAAGAAAGAAAGAAAGAAAACTAATGGATTCTTCATCTCCCAAAATCCTCAAGTGAAAAAATGGACACCTTTCAAAGTTGCATTTAGTCACAGGCTAGTTAATTGGCTCAAAGTAACATTGTCAGCAAGTCACATTGTGTCCTGTTTTATACAGGAGGTCAAATTAGATGGTTATAGTAGTTCTTTTTGGCTTGCCAGTCCATGAAATACTGCAACTGCCAAAAGCCTGCATTAAAAGAAAAGTAGTGCTTTGAAGTTAAGCACTCCATGGATAAAGAAGGAAGAATTAAGGTTACTTTAGTAATCTTCACCATGATCCTCTGTGTATTTGCATTATGATGCAGTCTTATCTGCTCAGTTGCTCAGATTAACAAAGCTCTAATCCTAAATTTCTAGAAATCAGACTATTCTTTTGCTTGATCTGTAGGAACAGCTCCTTCCCCTTTTATGTGGGTCAGCCCTTAGCAAGGGGTGCAAAGAGCAAATAATTGTATAAAGGACTGGGGAATGAAAAGCACTTTGAATCAATGTCAAGTTAATGAAAATACGTGGTCTTCAAGGAGAGAGGACACCCCATTAGGCCATCAAAATGCCTGTTCTGAAAGGCAGCACAGTTACGGAGAGGGCATGATCCTACATATTAAGAACAATTATGCTGTTCATAAATGCAGATATGCGACATTGGTCACTGCCCAGTTGCGGAATGCAATGGATTTTTTCAAGGAGGATTTTATTTCTCCTATTTATGTGTGTTACTTGAGGTGCATACAAACCTCTTGAGACTACCTGTTAGGAAAAGAAATAAAGTTGGGAAAAATTTCTGCCTAGCAATTTGCTTGAGCTCATTCTGCTCATAGTCAGTAGAAATATTGCCCCTCACTAGGAAAGCAGATGTGGGCCCATAATTTATAATGCAATGCATAGATAAAACTGGCTTATTGAATAACGTTGATTTTTGAACACATCACTTTGCATACAGAAAAAAAATATAAAATTTAGGTTGAGAAAAATGCATAGAACTATGAAATTATCTTTTAAACACATTGAAAAAATCCCTCTCTGTGGCTCTGTACTTCATAAAGAATTTAGAAAATAAATTTACCAAATTAAAATAGAAGTGTAAGTGCATTTTTAGGGGAGAGGGGAAAGGGGATTTTAAATTGTAATGTTGTCTGCATTTGTCTTATAGTAGTCTCAAGAATATTAAAAAGTTGTATGTTAGAGTATAAAAGAAAAATGTAAGCGTATCTTTTGGGGTATTTTTTTAAAGTGTACTCCTCTATTTTTCAGGAGCTTTTCAAATGTCATAGTGTTCAGAGATCACATCCAACATCCACTAAAGTACCTCTCATAGATTTCCATGGGAGACACTGTCAAGCTGTGTTAAAGATAGGATTGAACACATCTTGGGTCTCTTCAGATGTAATGGAATTTTATTGTGATAAATTCAAAGCTATTACTGTAAATCATCAGTCTCATTTCTTAGAAGATAAAAAAAACCTTAGCTCTCCATTTGATTTAATGAGAGCTTGGAAAAATGAAAATCCTGTATTAGAATCAGTATAAGTATTATTACTGCCTTGTCTGCTTTCTTAGGACTAGATTTTGCAAAAGCAGTATTTAATTTATCACTTCATTGTATTGGGGCTACTTCTATCGTCATGTGCTACACATGAATAAGGTGGAATAAAGACAATGATTATACTGAATCCTATTAGTTTTACTTTTTAAAACAAAAGCAATTCACTGTCAACTAGTCTGGATCTTCTTCCATGTTCCTTATTAGTGTAAGCTTCATCTCTATATCATGTAGCTAATTGTTTGCCCAAAAGAAAAGATACCCTGTTATCATTTTTGGACCTCATGATACTTCAATATGAAGGCATGTTAACTGTTGGTTATGGGATTTGGTGGCTACAGAGAAACCTTTACTGGTATGCAGATATATAAACTATAGATAAGAATTATTTTCATCATCTCAGAAACACCTGGAAAAGCTTTACTTAAGATCAGAAATGAGTGTCAAATTAGCTGAAAATTGTAGGTAGGATAGCTAAGGGAAAATAGTTGCCAATCACTTTCTTTGTATATGCCAGCCATTTCCCTTTAAATTATCTCCTGAATACATACAAATTAAAGGCTGTGATTTTGAATTCAAAAAAATATCCAGAAGAAAAAGAGGTGTCTGTTAAGAACAGTAGATTTCAACTATGATCAATACATCTGGTTTGCAATCTTCAACAAATTGCCTTGCTACAGTTTTATAAATTGCTAAGAGATCCAAAGATAAGTATATCAAAGCAATGATGTGCTGGAAATACTAACTTAACACAACTTAAGCAGCTCTTCCCTTTTCTCCTCCTTGGTTACTCAGCATCTTCCAGAGGCTTGAGACAGTCCTCAGTATTTGCTGGACTGCAAAAAAACCCATATGCAGCTATGAGAAAATAATATGTAGTGGCCAACAAAACAGTTTCCTCCACTGTCAGTATGGACCATGGTGACAGATACGACAGGAGCCCACAAGGAATGACATATGCAATAGTTTAAGTTCTCCCTTCTTTATGGAGACCTATTTATTTTGCCTTTATAGGACTGCATCCTTTGTGTCAATTCAGACAAGGAATTGCCAGAACAGAGTATTCCAAGCAAAGGGACTAGGGTTTGGAGATTTGTTGTTGTTGTTGTGTTTGCTGGTTTGGTTTTTGGTGTGATTTGGGGTTTTTTTGTTGTTGTTGGCATCGGCTGTTTTGTTTTATTTTGTTACATTTTGTTTAAAAGTCTGGTATCACCAGAGCATAGTCCACCAATTCCTTTTTTTCATCTAGTTTCCTATGAAGTCTAGTGTCAAAAAACATAGTAATTTGGCTGTCTGAAGCTCAGATCTGCCTGTTTTTCCATATAGACTTTAAACACACCACTCTTCAGTGGTTTTTCAGGGTACCCTAATAGCTGTAGGCTGGCTTTTCTACCATTGCAGAAGCTTGAAAATAACCCAATACACTGTAGTTTGTAATGTTTAACCCATGGCAAAATAATCTGTCCTTGGCTTCTGAGATAATGGCTTAGATACATTCAGCTAATGTACAATATCCCCAGGGAGAGTGTATATACTTAGGAACATGGGTAAACACAGTCAACAAAATAAGAAATATAAGTACTAGAACATAAAAAAAATATAGTGCAACAAGGAATTTCATTTCCACTTTTCCTACTGCAGAAAGAAGTTATAGCACTGATAAGTGCTTCTGGCTGAGGCAGGAAACCTATGGATTTTCCAGTCTGAAGAGTTTTTATAAAAGTGGTTGGAAAATTGGAAAAAATCCATGGGATGTAGCTACTGCACACTAGAATGGGAACCAGCTGTGGTGTGCTGCTGCTCCTGGTGCAATGATGTACAGTTGGACTTGGTCTGAGAGCAGCATTCATTGTTCAGCCACAGGATTGTCAAAATTTCTGCCAAAACAGGCTATTCTTACCAGCTTGTTTGATCAAGATTCTTTCATCTGCTTGAGTGCCCAGTGCTCTGTGTGTGTTTGCTTTTCAGACTGAATTCAACTGCACATGAATTTTGCAGCCACATTCAGGTCTGTGCTTCAATACTGTACAAGTTGCAGGAAGTACAGGAAGCATAACTTGCAATAAATTAAAGGCTTGTGTGAATTATTAGTCCCATGGAAATAAGTAGAAGTTACATTTGCCTGGTTTGAACAATTTATGTTTTATAACTACAGTCTGTTAGAGTCTTTTTCACAGAGCACATATAAATATTTCCAGCAGCTGTGCCTGCCAAATTACTTGGAGCAAGTGAACATCGCTCAGTCTCAGTATGAAGAGATTAATAACAATCATGCCTTATGCTCATCCCAAAAATTACTCATTCTGATTTACCTCATACATATTTGGGACTTAAATGCCCACTGACATCTCGGCCAAAACTGTGAGTGGTACAACTACAGCCAGTGGTGGTAATACAAGAAGTCTTTTTGCTTGAAATGTGCTGTGACTTTAAAATAAAGTAGAATTACATTAATCACTTATAGTATATTTGCTGCAGAATTTGCAAGCTTACACTCTGATTACCTTATACATTGGCAACTTAGCTAACCTGCATTTACCATTCTGTCTATATTTATTCACAGAATTCAAGGTGGATGGCTAAACATCCATTTCTGCTTTCTATCTTTTGCAGTCTTCCGTCATGTTTTATTTTATATTAAAGCAGTCAGGTGGTCTCATAAAAGTGGAAGAGAAACATATGCTAAAATAAGAACCTCTTCTTGGAAAACCCTAGAGGTGTTTCACGACTAAGTCACCAACCATCCAACTATGATACCACTGAAGATACAGCAACTTCTCAAATACCATGCATAAATACCATAATAGGCATGCACCATTCAGGAACAATTCTTACAGTCCCTTCTTGGTCCCAGTATCTGTATGTAACATAGGACAAATGGGGAAGGGATGGAGAGGATAGAGAACAATTTTATTGTATTAAATAGTGGCTCTGCCTACTGTCTGCCAAGTAGTCCAATTTACAGAAAGTAATGTTGCCAGTCTGGATCATCCTTTAATGGTGGGTGCCAGGTAGGTGAAGTCAACGGAAAGCCTAGAGTGCCTTAAAATAGATTCTGTCCCTTCTCAGACTTTTCAATCTCAATTATCATCACTTCTTAAATCAAATGCAACTAGCCATTTTGGATGTTCCTACCTGTTAGGGGGAAATATGTGCAAATAAAGCAGGTGTGTGGTACACTGCTATTGCATATTGACTGTCATTCTCTGACCTTACTGTAGTCAAAACATAATTTTCCACATGCTGTCCATCATGGTACCACTCACTGAAATGATAATTGAGGTTATTTGTGAACATTTTAAGCTAGAAATGTTTTGTAAATACAGCATTTTCCAGACTTTCTCTTGTGTTAATAAGGTATATTGTTATTAATAGAAGTAAACCTGAGTTCTTTTTGTCAGCCTTAGGTGCATGCACTTGCAGGCTTTCACAGCTGTTAAAATGACAACAAGCAAGTTTCCATACACTTTTAAGCAAATCAAAGTGCTAGGATAACTCTTGCTTCAAATACACCCATATGAGAGAAAATGGCTGGTTTTCTGACTTAAACCATGACACCATTCTGTGATTTTCTCCCATCAGTGCCTGTGAAACCAGTCCTAGCATGCACTTAAAGTTTCTTAGGCCATACAATTGGTACCTTAACAGTACAAGCTCTGATTTCAGAGATGTCTTTCAGACTGAAACACAGCAGGAGTGAGAGTGAAATGACAGCAGCTATAAACTTCAACTCTTATATTGACATAGATTCTGTAGATGTCATTCATTTCAGTAGTAGAAACCCCACTATTTAGACATGACAGCCAGATGTATATGAGACCCACAAAAGATTCCAGAAATTGTCATTTATTTAACTTTTAACCCATGTGGTGCCTTTCACACTTTGGAGGGCAAATGCTTCTCAGGAGGTATTGTAACACATATAATCTGCACTCAGCTGTGTTATAACTGTCCAAATCCAAATTTAGAGAAAAATAGCAGGGAAGTTTTTGTTTGTTTTAAGACCACCAATTAAAAGTGCTATACAATTCTCAGGGATTCTCTTTTGCTAACATAATTGTCATGGTGTTTCAGAAGAACCTGAGATAACCTTTGTTAGCCCTCTAGCTTGAAAAGCTCTGGTGTACCTGTGTATTAAAAAGAAAAGAAAAAGTAAATTTATTAGCTTAAGAGCATACAGCTTGCTGGTTAATCACAGAATATTAACATCACAGAATACCTTACATTCAAAGGGACTCAGAAACATTGCTGAAGTCCAGCACCTGGCCCACACAGCACCACCCCAAAAATCACACCCTGTGCCTGAGAGCATTGTCCAAATGGTTTTTGAACTCTGTCAGGCTTGGTGCTATGACCACTTCCCTGGGAAGGTGTTCCAGTTCTTAGCCACCCTCTGGGTGAAGATCCTGTCCCTCTGCTTCCCCTTGTGAGATGTTGTAGACTGCAATGAAGTCCCCCCTCAGTGTCCTCTTCTCCAGACTGAACAAACCAAGTGATTTCAGCCTCATAAGGCTTCCCCTGGATATCCTTCACCAGCTTCATGGCTCTCCTTTGGATGCTCCCTGACAGTTTTATGTCTTTTTCATATTGTGGTGCCCAAGACTGCCTGTGATACTCAAGAAGAGGCTGCTAATGATCACAATATTTAAGTATTTCATGCATCACATAAGTTAGAGCATCTGTTAGAGCTTTGGATTGGTATGTTGTCTATTAGCTTACTACACTAAGTGTTAACTATATATGTTCACAAGTTTTGCTGTGACAGTTAAATAGCCACAATATAGAGGCTAGATATGTCATAACAGCCTTAGGCATTGCAGGCTGCTTTGATTCAGCAGTATTTTGTTGCAGTCCTCTCACACACTGTTAAAACCTTTTGCTTGCTCATTTTGCAGGAGCAATTTAACCATGAATTCTGCTCAGCTAATTACTTTGCTTTTCCTGAACATACAATATGTTGCTCATGGGAGTTTCACATAAGCATTAACTCACGTAAGTCTTGGGTGCCTTTTCCCTCTCATAAGATCACTAGTGCAGAAAGACCAGAGAGGATGCAACAGCTTTTACTTTCCAGTCTTCTTATTTTCAAATATTCTCACCTTCTCTGACTTTGAGAGCACTTGATCTCACGTGACCCTTCTCTTATCTCCTGGGTACGTGGTATGTGGACCCTATAGGGGACTGACTTTAATTTTGACTTACTGTTCTCTGTTGAATGTCTTTCTATTCTTCTCAAGGCCCCTCATGTTCAGATGTCAGTGACCTCCTTGTTGATGGATGATTATAACTGCCCATTTCCTCATCCTTATAAGCTTATCGAAAAACTCCCTAAAAGGATGATTACTGAGTTTGTGTTTTCCCTGAACAAAACTCTCTGAGATCTTTGGCTCCATTCCACCTTGGTACAGTTTAGTTTCTTGCTTCGTTGGCCCCCACAATCATATCCTGTCACTAGTTCAGGCATCAAAACTTGCATCTCAATTTCTTAGTTTACCTTAGATTTTCTCTCAGTCTTTGCAGGACTATTTAAATTTTGTTCTGGAAATTCTCTATAAACATGAATAAAGTGTTTCTCTTCCCCTTCTTAAAAGTTCCCCTTTTAAAATCCTTTATAGTAGACAAGCCATGTGCACTGGGATCCTTTATCCCTCACATCCCTTTCTATTCACCTAGGTGTCTTTACCAATGTCTCTTGCATTGCCTGTAAGCTGTTTAGTGGAAGAATCCACATTCTTGTTCTGTATGTGTTGTGTCTTACAAAATGAGGCTGTGGACCATGAACAGGGGTTCAAGACAGTACAGTAAAACAAACTATATATACACTATATATATATTACAGTATATACTGTACTGATGATGAACTTAATTGTTATTAGTTCCTTGTAGCCCTGGTTTTGTGCCTGAGATGTTTTGGTTTTCTGAAATTCTTTTCCCAGGGAATTTTCTGTAAACAAGAGACATGTTTTTGTAACTGTACCTATGTTTTCATTCTTTTCCGTAGGAGGGAATTCTCCTTGATGTCCCTCTGGCCTGACCAATGTGATTGAAGAGGCTTGTCTTTGTTCCACCAATCAAATTGGTCTGTGTAGAATACTATAAAAAGGGAGACACATCCCAAAAATAAAGGAGTCATTTTCGGCCTTCTGAAGTCGGAGTCTGTGTCATTGTGGTGTACAACAGCATCAGTTCCTCTCTTTTTGCAGTGTATCAGTGTGAAATAAGTCAGCAAACATCATGCCAGATATACAACCTGTGTTCAGTACACTGGCTTAGACCTAGAGGTGTGGTCAGGAGCTTCTAGATTATGTATTTACAGTTTCCCATGGAAGAAAAAAATACTAATAAAGCTCAGGCATATTTGCCTCATGACTTACCTTCATATGGTAAAATAAACCTCACCAGTTTTGGCCCCAAAAGATTTGTGGTCTTCACAGGCCTCGATTTTCATTGCTGTAATTATGAGGCTGCTCTGATATTTTGTTCTAGTGATTTGATTTCTGGTGATTTTACTGCCAGATATTGGGTGGAAAAATCCTGTTTGAAGGAATATTGATCTTCTGAAGTAAAATTCTGAGGCAAGATTGTACTTTAGAGAGATACTACACAGTGTCCTACAGCATTTAAAGATATACTGTTTTAAAGGGCAAGAGGGCTTTAAGAGATAGTTTGAGTTCCTGCTAAGAGTGGAATGTGTATATTCTGCATAAAGTTTACTAAAATCCCAAAAGGTTGCATCTAGAAATGGGAAGGCTTTGCAGAGTTCTGTTTGCTGCCCCAACAAAACTTGCCACAGCAGAACTCCTTTCTCTTTTCTCATCTAGCTTCAAGTCAGACTCCAAATCTTGTAGTAACAAAAGTAGCATATCTAGCAAGTACTGTTCACAAATTTGGTTGTTAGAATGCAAACATATAGTAAATGTTCTGTTCCAAATTTCTTCTCCTGCTTTCAGTAAAACCTGGTAAATCTGCTATACATCTGTTGTTTGCTATAGCCTTCTTTTACGGTTTCATCCTTCAGACCCGTCTGTTGGGGTTATTCTGACTCCTAGACCTTAGGGTGTACAGACCTTCTTTTCCACATTAAATCTCTTTTTAGGGAAAAATATTTATGTTTACCTGTGTGATATAAGCAGATGCTTTATTTCCTTCCAGGTCTGTCACAACTCTCTCCCTGTCTGGCACTGTAGAAAGGAATATGCACTGTAGAAAAGAATATGCATTCTTTAATTCTCATGTCACACATTTCCATGTCTTGAGACAACACCTCCCAGTGAGATTTCCTCTCATGTGTTGGAAGCTGTGCCTTCCCATTGCCACTGCTATGCCTAATTCACCTGTACTTGCATTGGAACAAAGATATGGAAAATAATATCAAATCAAAATGACAGGTTTCCCTGTCATTTGCTAAGGCTGATCTGAGAACTATCTAATAATTTTATTTCAAACTTAAAGAGAAAGAAGAAGTAAAGGAATTGCTGTTAATGTTTAGGTTGCAAAAGCAAGACCTTGACAGGCTATGCTGATGACCAGCATAACATACGAAATGGACACGTGGAGGGATCTGTTTCTGAATGACAGCAGATCACTGTTGTGAAGTGGATGGGTGTTTCTTTCCCAGTGAAGCAAAAATACAAACTGTCTGAGGAAAGGTACTGACCTTCTTTTCAGCTTTGCTGTGTTGGAGCTAGGCACATGTTTCTTACTGTTGAAGTCACTTTCATGTGAATTTGAGAGGGGTGTCTGTTTCTGCACGTCAAATGACTGACCTCAGTCTAAATGAAGTTCCTATTACAGATATTGAAGGTAATACTCAACTTTTTCTGCATCAGCAATGAGATTAATTATACCTTAATATTTGCAATGGGATATATTGAATATATCAATATATATATTGAATATAGACTGACAATTGTTTTCTGATGGCAATAATACTAATACATGCTGCACTTGTGAACTTCTGCTCGTCAGCCACAGCAGCGGGATATAGAGAACTATGAATTTGTAAGGAATTTGTAAGGAATAGTTGTTGAAAAATGGACATAGACAAATTGCAGCTATCATTTGATAAAAGTAAAAATAGAAAATAGTAGAGGAGGGCATTATATTTTATCGGTTTCAACTTCTTTTTAGGTAGCTATTTTATGCATTTCTGTCCTGCTAGTAGAAAGATTAATGCTCAGTCACTTATATCCACAAAAGGGACTGGGACTCAGTACATGGGTATTTATAATCCTAGCCCTGACTGCCATCATAACAGGCTCTGAGCAGGCCGTGGGTATTGGCTGACAAGTAAGTTGGCATGAGGGGACTTTCTGTTCCACCTTGCATGGATATGGATGCCTATGAAAATTTCTGTCATCAAGGTAGTAGGGATATTGTATTTGTTGAATCCAAAAGACTTGGTAAGGTCAGATCTTCAGGTCCTGTGACTTGTGTCACTGGTTCTTTGTACCAGGAAGATGACAGTAAAGCTCAACAGGAAGTGTGGCTGTGACTTCATCCCAGAGAAGATGACTGAGATGAAGCTGAAAGCTTTGTTAGAAGAAGGATGAGAGCCAAGGGGCCCATAATGCATAGAAGTGAGAAACACTGTAGAACACCTGGGAGAGATATAGGAAGCAGAAGCAGAACCAGGAGAGGAAGGTTTTTCCCCTGTGGAGTTCTAGATTAATTGCAGCGTAACTGGGCAGGAAGGGCTGGTGAGGAAACTGCTGAAAACCAGCTAGAAAAGGCACCACCAGATCCAGAAGACACCATCTAGATCTAGTGCTCTCAGATAGATCTAGTGCTCCCAAATACCACATCTTCTGAGGACAATGGCTTGCCCTGTCAGAAGCAAAGCCTGCATGGGATTATGACTTCTATCCGTCAGTGTATTCCCAAGAGAATCAAGAGGGAAATTCTACTGTCTTTGTTTATTTTTTCTTCCTCTGGGAGAGAAATGGATGCAGAGACATCTATATTAGGAGGTCTTAGATATTACTGTTGTCTTAAAAGATCATTATTTCTCTCTCCAGCAGCAAAACAGTGCCAGAGGTGGGTGAGTTTTAATTGTTGGTGCCAACACAGTGTACATCAATTTTGGCAAAAGCTTTACCAATTGACTTATAACAAATCTCTTTGCCAGAGTAGCTGAGCACTCAAGTCTTCTTTGACCAAGCAGATGATTTAAGGTGAACATCATTATCAAATTATGTACAGCTGAAGTCAGCTCACTTGGGAGTCTCAGCAATAGCTGCTTTGCATAATTTCATGTAGGTACAGAGATATTACTGGTTTAGTGTTGAAATACTTCTGTCTTGTTCACACAATTTATAATTTCATGCCTGTTTTTGAAGGGGAAAGTACAAATGCAAATATTACTGCATAATGAAATCCCTTGAAATTTTTGCTCATGACTGAGCCATCAGCACTATCTTCACAGCAACTGTGCAGGCATTGGATATAGACTTTTTTCCCTAGTTTCTCCCTGGCACACATTAAAAATATCATCAAATAACAACACAGTTATTGGTATCTAAAAACATGATTAGAGATATTATATAACCTGAGGACATGCTGTGGAATTTAGCAACATTATGGGAATGGCCTTTTCTGTTCTTATCTCTGTTCATCAAAGTTTTAAAGTAATAGCACGTAAAGGTGAAATATGCCTGTTTCAGGTAGTGGATGGATATTAGTCCATCATCATTTTTACTCCTTTTGGAGACAGCAATGCTAGTAATTTATGACTGCAATGAACACTAAGAGTGCATTTTACAGGATACATGCTAATAGAAGAGATATGTTGTCTTGCATGTCTCATCTTTTTGTTACATGTTGTACATTTGGTCTGATTTATTATTTTACCAAGCATCACGTAGACAAATAGGTTGTGTTACTTTTACAGAAATTCTGCATTAGCACCCACTGCCCTACCTCATTTTCCTAAATAAAACCACTAGATTTTTACAAAACCCACATAGCTATTGCTTGTTCTGTATCACCATCTGCTGCAACACTACTCCCTTATTTCACTTGCACATACCTGGAGGTTTTCTTTGTTCTGCATGATCATTCTCTTATGAGCAGCCACAAGATTTTTCTTTCCCTTTGCCACCATTTTTTTTGCCTTAAAGAAGTACAAAATTAATGTTCTAGACACAGCATAGAATTTGGCATGATAGCAAATTTTTTACTGAGACTCAGTTATAAGGTGCAGCTTTCTTGATTCTGAACTATTGCCAATTACCTTGTCGTTCAGTCACACCATCTTTCCCAGGCTCAAAAATAAGTTCCATCATACACAGCGAAGGGATTGATTTTACCACCATAACATTTCAACAATACCGATGTTTTGATGAAATTTTGCTAAGGCTTTAGGTGGGATTGTTTCACATCACTGTGAAAGGCAGGTTTTTAGTTTTGGCCAAATTACTTTTCTTTTGACAAAAAAAAAAAAACCAACTTGTTCCAAATCCCTAGAGTGAGGGTTGGTATCTCTGTGGGGGCTGCTTACTGGCAAGCAGTAAATCCCAGACCAACCTGAAACAGTTTGTGGGTCCTCCAAATCTGCAGGCTGAGCGTGGATAAGGCTGGAAGAAGGAGTGGGCCTGGCTTGGGTTGGAAAAGGTGTTTATTTCAGTCCAGCTCCATGTTCCAGGAGAGCACTTGCCAGAACATGTGCCAGAAAGCCAGAACAGCAATTTGGCCCTGGTGCCCTCCTCTTACCAGGTTGCACCTGGAAGGAGCACACTCTAGACCAATGGGGGAAGGAAAGGGGTGGGGCCCAGGACAGGGTGATACCAGATGATATCAGTGATACAGGGGTAGGGTATTTTGGAAGGAGCAAACCAAGTACAGACAAATAAACAAAATACAGATACAAATTTAAAATCCTCATTCACGCACCGCAACATTAGAGCAATGGGGTTTGGCCTGCCACAGCACCAGGTGGCTCCCTTAACACTGCAGGGTGAATTGTCAATAGGAGATAAACATATTTCACTGGAGAAACTGGAATCAGCTTCCCGCATTGTACATACATTTCTGGAAAAACAAGGGTGTATAATGATAAAATTTGGGTAGGTAGCCAACTGGGCCTACTGTTGTCACAACATCCATTAGCTTTAATTGCTGGGGTGGCTGATGTACTTGACAACACAGATGGAACATTCAGGATGCCAGCCAAGGTTTCTGTCACCCGCAAGACTGTGGCAGAGCCTGTGCTTTGCCTGCCTCTCTTCTGCCATGCCATCTTCCTCCTGCAGCATTAAATGCACTGAAGGAGAGCTGAGTAGCATGGCTGAATGAATGTTGTTGATGCTTCATTTTAGTACAAATGGGCCGAATGCATGTAATCAGTGAGTTGATACCTGACCTGCTCAGCCTGTGTCACAGCAGCCTGCCTCATGTGGATCAGAACATTTCACTGTATTCCTAAGGTTCATGTAAGTGTCATGTGTACTGGAATGGGAGGAAACAGTCCCCTTCCTCAGCCCTTTCTCTGAGCAGATCAGGTAGAATCCAGCCGCAGTTCAAGACTACAAGGCTGGGCCCCAGTGAAGATGCCAATTTGGTCATGGGCATTTTTATCAGTGGAAATAAAACTGGGGGTTTATTCCAGAACAGTTTGAGTGTCAACATAGCAATGATGTTACTCCTTTATTCTCATACACTAACAAATATCACATTTCCTGGGGGTGTCTCCATTTTGCCTTCACACAGAAGTTCTAATGTGGTAACACACATTAGACAGAGCTGTTTCTACTAAAAAGTGCTGCAGCTGTAAATATACAGGAATTGCTTGAAGAGAAGCAGTACTAACCTTATTTTCAGTAAGTTAGACAGATATAATGCCCAGAAATGGGCTCGATGAATCTTCCCCACATTTCCGGGAAAGATCACACCAAGGCAGTGTAAAGGAAGAATGGATGCACACCATGTGCTCCAGATATTTCCACAGAAAAGTGGAGTGAAACAAGGAGGGCCTTTGCTAAAAGAGTGGATAGGGTCAGAAGGACTTAAATGAGCACAGAGAGGAGGACAGGATTGAGACAGAAAAGTGGGGAATGTGTCTACAGAGAGGGCAAGTCATGGAGGACAACAGAAAAGTACTGGTCCTGAGCCTGAGCCTGGAGAAGAGCTGCTGTGCTATCTCTTGTGGGAAAAACAGGCTGGCCTCCAGAGTGGGAGAGAGCTGTTCCAGATCATGTCAACAACATGATCCTAGATGTGAAATTGAGACTTGATGGGGACCAGAGCAGACATTTTTATCATGAGAGGAACTAAAAATTTAGGAAATAAAACTGACACTGTGAGGAGAAAGATCTCTTGGGATGCAATTGTGAGAATGTGTTGAGGCTGTCAGGAGTTGAAGTAGACAAGATACTTCTATGGCTGTGAAAAAGGCAAGTTGAGAATGGAGAGGAAGTAGAGAGGCTGGTAATAGTCATTGTGCTTGTTAATCTGCATGTCAATTATGCTCTCTGTGAAAGGTAGGGGCAGGAGCCCATGCAGAAAAGCAGAGGAAACAGTCAGCACATAGATTGTCTTCTTGGGGGTGGGATTTATTTAAATAGAAGAGTGTATTTTAATATTGTTAGAGAAAAGAATGTTTATTTTACTGAAGGCAAACTATCTACAGCATTTCCATCATGCATGCTTTTCAGTGACGGGTCAGAAAGAGGAGCAGAGAAAGTAGGGATGGGTTTGAAAGGTCTGAAAGCAGATGACAACTCATCAAAGCTAATGGACCAGAAAACATGAAAGGTCCAAATGTCAATGTGAGGGAAAATGAGCAAATGTTGAAAGAGATCAGATGAAGGTTGAAGAGGGAGATATATAATATCAGAGACTGCTGCTTGATAAAATCACTCATGGGAAAGATGCCAGTGTCACTCATGGGAAAGATGCCAGTGATGAGAAGAATGAACCAAGACTGAAATTTGGAGAGAGATATGAAAGCAAGGAAATGCGTGCGCACTTAAGGGTTAGATGTATTATCATTGTAGGAATTGAAGTGATTATGGATGAGTGGGGAAGACTACAGGACAGAGAATTAGCATGACTTTAAAGAAGGTTGATAGGTGTGGTAAGATGTAACAGCAAAATGAATAGCAAGAGAAGCATCAGATGCAGTTTGCTCAAAAGCTGGGAGAAAAGTTGGAAGAAGAAAAGATGCAGAGAGAGGCCTGACAGATCAAACACAGATGGGTTAAGTTGGAGAATATGAAAGTAAGCCAGAAGGAACAAAAAGAATTTAAAATAACTGGGATAACTATTACAAGCTGTCTTCTCAGAGTATGCAGAAGTGTCCTCATCACAAGACCCATATCACACAGGTATTGAAGTCAGTCATTTATTTCTATGGTATCAGGCCACATGTTGCAGTGGTTTTTTGTTGTTCCCTTTTATAGAATGATATGACAAAAAGTACCCGTACTAACATCTCATCTAATTGCAGGAAAAAAAATCTTGTTACATATCAATCACCAGATGGCATTTTGAATGGAAAGAAACAAACCAAAACCAAAATCTATTGTTTAATGGATATTAAAGGATGACTTCATCAAAATACTCTTAGAACAAATAACGTTCCGTGGAAATGTGTGTTAGCCTGGTAGCTTAGGATTTAGGAGCTCTAAAGATGAGCGGTTAAACTGTCACCACCTCTGTGACTATAAAATTATTCACATCTATCTAAGTTGTTTATTGATTGGGGATTGGACTACAGGAATATAAATTCCTTTAGAAGCTTTCGTATGCCAAATGTTTGACCAGAAAACCAATATGTCTGAGAAATAGCCTCTTAAATCCACTGAGAAAGATCATCTGGGCTAGCAACACTCTTGATTTAAGAAAACATCATGTTAGCTGGACTCTTCCTACTGGAAAAGGCTTCAAAAGTTCTTCATAATTTGCTCTGTATACTCTGATATATTGCTTTGTTTCTTTGCATTTCTGTACAGTTTATGATAACACCCTTCTCTTGAATGTGCTTTGTCTAATCTTGTATCTTTTACACTGTAGCCAACCAGGATTATCCACCAAATAACACATGCCCAGTACTTTACATGTGCACTGTAAGGCAAGACTTGTGTGGAAACACCCTCTGAGTTGTAATTCAGGCAGCTCCAAAGCTGCACATGTTCTGGGATCTGCTTTGGTTATGCACAGAAGTTGAGTCATGGTACATCTCACCACAGCAGACAGCAAAGATACTTCTAGAAAATGGAAAAAGAAATTCCTAGTCAACTCTGAATAAAAAAACCAAACCAAAACAAAACAAAAAAAGCCCACAAAAAAACCACCAAAAAACCACCAAAAAACAACCCACCCCACCCAAGAATAAAAGATTTGTAATTTAAGTTTTGTACTGAAGAAAGTAGAGCTGGCAGACTGTAGAGATAAAAATCTAATGTATTTAAAAATGAAAACAATTTCCAGTGTCAGAACTTTCTCATTTTTCTTTTCCCTTTTATGTCACTGTAGTCATGCTCAAAGACAGGCCATTAATACTACTTACAGTGAGTGATGGTCATTTCAGCTGCAAGGGTGAGGTCACTGATTTATGGAGGTTATAGCTGTATTTGGGAACATGAGATGATGGAAGAAAGTTGACTGATTTTTTTTGTCTAATTTGAGCATATTGGTTTCCCTTTAAACAAGGATTTTTGAAATTCTGCTCCAGGAGCCTTTACAGGAAACATTATTTCCAGTTGAGGAGCAGGACTGATGTTGAATAAGTCAGAAAAAAGGGTGGAGGTGGAAACAAATGGCATAAACCAGAATAGTGTACAGTCTGAACAGGGGCTAACAGTATTCCCAGGTAATGGAAAAATCTGGTTATATTTAGTGAATACAGAAACTTATGGAAAATGTTTTTATGGAAAAACTAACCATATGTCCTGTGTTTATCTATGTGTAAGTCCTTGAGATGGAACTAAAAGAGGCATAAGTAATAATAGTCACTTTAAGTATGACTGAGTTTCAATTAGGAAGGCTGGTATTTTGCATTGCTCTGAGGCACTGGAGCAACCACAGGCATACTCTTTGCTGATGTGGCATAAGTGACAAAAGACACAGCAACCCACTATTTGTAGTGTAAGATCGATATAGCCTTTGGAATCTATAAATTTAAGAAAAGTGCTTAATTTTCTTTCCTTAAAAATCACATAAGCAATGGAGTTAGTGTTTTTCATAGTCATCCACTTCTCCACTCACAGTCTATCCATTGTACCTCAAACCATCACTATACCTTGGGATCTATATAGGACTGCGGGAGATCTCAGCATTGCCTCAGGCATGTCACAAACCTTTAAATAACTAGGAAACATTATTAAAAGTAATTATTGGGTTCCTAGTTCTGAAGAACCTCGACCATTATTGTTCCGGTACAAAAAAGGGGAATGCATTTCTTTATCTCATCCTTATTACCTGTGAAGAGGGAAGATGTAAAGGTGAAGTTTTAAAATGGGTTTTTTGATCTTGTCTGACAGAACTATTTTGGTGTAAGCCTGCAGCAAGACTCACCAGTGTGATTGCCAAACTGAAGCCTGGACTCAATGTCGAATTTATATGCCATGAAGAACTATTTATGAGGAACTATAATTTTAGCAGATACAAACTGTTAGGCAGCTGGTGAAATGATATGCTTCATCTGTACAAGTCTGCTCTGGGAAGAAATAAGGTTAAGCTGTTAAACCCTTGCTTTGATCTAGTATATGGATTTAGAAGCTCATTAAATGTTTTTTTATATTTGCTTGAGCACAGAAACACCATTACTTGCCATTTGTGATGAGACAGCCTTAAAAAACTTCAGGGACATAAATGTTAAGGGATTCCAAGCAGCCTTAAAAAATGTCAGTGTGATGTATTCACTCCTGTATGTGTAATGGTCATTATTGCTGTGGTCACTTGCTATGCCCACTCTTGCCTGGCGTGCAAAGCCCTTACCACAATGTTGGAAAGTAGTTGGTTCTCTTAAGATTGAAGCTGGGATTCCAGCTGTAGCAAGTAAAGGCTGTCTTGTGTGCTGGTGTCTGTTGGCAATGCTACCCACAAGTAATACACTATCTGATGGTTTGTTTTCCAGGCTGGTTTATGTTGAGAAGCCAGACAAAGACCAACAATAAATGAGAAGAGACTGAGACAAAAGATGGTTGGTAGAAACAGGCAGGTGCTCTTTATTTCATGTGGCACAGCATTAGGCAGACAACCCAAGAAACAGTTTCTAACAAAAACCAAAGCTATCACTTTCAGGAACCATCCCCCAAACAAGGGTCTACTACCAACAGTGGCACTGAGATGTCCTTGCCTGTCCACTCTCATCTCCTCATAGTTTATATGCGCTTAGGCGGTATCTTAGTGGTGAGTGTCCTTTCCAAGCAGACTAACTTCTTACAATGCAATATCTTTAGACAGCGTACATACTGTGCAGGATCACCAGAGTACAATCTCCTCAAGCCATGCTAAAATATAATGCTAACTCTGGAGAGAAGGCTGTGCGATCGCCCCGTGTCTCTCTGAGGTAATACAATGCTGTTTCTTAGCTGACAACATGAGGGGCACCTGAGGGAGGATCGATATGGCTTCAGAGCCTAATTTTGAACTCCTGATGCCGTAGCGAGGACCTGGTGTGCCATCAGCCAAGACAGGGTGAGGAGCTCCTCCACCCCGATCGCCGCTGGGCACCAGCAGCACCAGAGAGCTGAGCCTACTGTCACTCAGGGGGATGAGAACAGCGATGGTCTTGGACTAGGAGGAGGAGGAGAGGGCCATCAAAGGTCACAACAGACCGTCAGCTTTGCCTTGGTCATTAGGTGAGAAGTAACAATGACAACGGTGCGGGGAGGGGTTACATCATTAGCGCTCTGGATTTAAAGGCATGAAGAATAGCTGGTGGAAGGAAGATGTTTCGGAGACTAAGGGCAAAGCTTTAAAAGCCTTGGGATATTACTTTTAATTATTATCTACAGGTTATTCTCTATATATACTATTTTTTTTCTAAATTATGAAAATAAACATTTATTAACAAGTCACTGGGTCAAATCCTGCTCACCACTGAAGGCAAATCCATTGACTTCAATGGGAGGGAGCCCCGTGTAAACAACGAAGGGCAAATTTGGCCCTTTATGTCCTGAAAAGTCTGCTTGTACCCATTGTCTTTCAATCCTGCAAGGAAATACAGATTGAAGGGTGAACTAATCATTACAAATTTCTTTTAAACTACCAGGGGAGTGTCAATGAGATGTGGCAAAGGAGCAAAAAAAAAAAAAAAAAAAAAAAAAAAAAAAGAAACAATAAATAATACTGCTTTAAAGAGAATTTTATCCATGTTTCAGAGCCAAAGTACAAAAAGAGAGTGGATCTGGATCAAGCACTACTGGCCTTTACTCTCTAAGCAACAACAAAATTCTTCATTTAGCTTAGGTGAAATGTTACACAACCAGAGAAAACAGAAGGAACCAAACAGTCCTTTTCCTTTGCAAACATCATATGCCCAAAGGTGAACACTGTCATCCCTTTGGATTCTCTGCTAACTCCCACTGTCTGCACAGTGCAGTGTCAGCCACTAAAGACAAAACACATCTACTGTGCACATGAGTAAAACCTGTGGTGTCTTACAAACATAACATTTTGATGTCTTGAATACTAAAAAACACTAGGTGCTTTTAGACACAGAACAATACAATTTCAGATGCATTTACCACTTTTATTTCACTATGCAGAAACATACATTCACCATGTGTTGTGATGAGGCTGACAGTGTAATGGATGCTATCCCTTCGGTGGGTATTAGAGCTGGACACTAGCGAGTTTTCAGTGGACGTTCTGTACAGGTTAAGGCTTGACTCAGAACTAGATAGCAAATGCTGACCAGATTCTCAAACAGATTTTTTTTTTTCCTCTGAGAACAAAAGGGAAATCAATAGAAAACCATCACGGTTATTTCAGATTAATAATTTTCTAAAGCTGCAAACTAAGTAAAATACAGATTTTTCTTTTTTTCTCCAAAATAACTACATATAATTTACAAGGTTAGGATCTGTGAAGGGTGACTGGAAGCTGACTCTGAACAATGCTGACAAAAATCATTAAAGTTAATATACTAAAATCATTACTACCTCATAAGGTATTCAGTCAGGTATACAAAGCACACTTTGTAAGCATTTATATGTTTTGATAAGAGTAAAGATTCATCATTGTTTATCGGGCAGTAATAAAACCAGATGAAACAAATAAAAGATTCAAGTTGTTTACTGAATAAACTGTGTTATTGGCACATCTAATGTGTGGTAAAACATTATACACAGTACCTATACAGCTTCTAGCATTTTGGGGGTAATCTTCATTTACAATATCTGTAAACAAAAGGCTTGCCACCTAACAAGTTTTAATTTGTTTAGACTTTCAGAAACTGTGAAAGGCATGAACTGTTTATGTGTTACATGAGATCACTGTTTATATTGTTTATGAACGTGCAGGTAAAGCTGAAAACTTAGACATTTTAAGAAAATTAAAAATGCTGCTTTTCTGTAATTTTATTGTTGCTTCATGCAATATTGTTTAACTGCTGCTGATTCAGATTGCTTTCTATGGGAAGGTATCTCTGCCAGTTTCTTTATTAACGGTCAAGATCAATTCTTCTGTACTGAAATTTTCCATAGACAGATACAAGTCAGTCAGGTTGGAACTGAGACTCCATATAGGCTCTCGTATTCCTACTGGTATGCATGTCTGGATTCATATGCATTCTAGGTTATTCCTGCAGAAAAGAGAACTGCGTTAATTATTCAAAGGAACTACTCTCTTGTAAAAGAGATTTTGTCAATTTGTTCGTATAAGGAAAGCTGTTTGAAAATAGCATCATCCCAGTATAAGCAACTTGGACCAAATCCAAAGTCCACTGACACCAATGGAAAGAATTAGTGACATCAATAGACTTTTAAGCAAGCCACATTGAGCTGTCTCTGAAACAATTAGCAGAATACCACAAGAATTGCAGCTACTCACTCCTTAGTGACTGGTTCCATCTTCCAAATAAATAACTGACACTGAAATTCAGTTTTCTTTAGGGTCTGTATATCCAAAAGCAGGAGAGCCAAAGAGCTTCAAAAGGTGCTGTGCATTATACTCTGTTACTTACACCAAGTGCTAGGGAATACACATTGTTTTAAGAATAAAATGCTGCTATCGATTCAACAAATCCGACAAGCAGCTTTTTCTTCCCCTTCTGCATACAGCATTCAAAGCAATTTTTGCAATGGTGCTGGCATTAAGAGCTTTTGCATAGCAGGTTAGTATGCGTGACATGTTTCTGCACACAGAATAAATATAGGAATATTGAGACGTCTTTTTAGCCAGCCACTATTGGAGAGCATGCCTTTAACTGAGAAAAAGCTTGACGCAAGGAAAGCTGCATTATCTTCTCATCCTGATAAACAATGCTGCTTTAAAACATTAAATGTTCTTTCAAGTACAAGAAAGCCAAGACACCCAAATGCTGACAAACTAATTCACTGCATTTAAAAGCAAGTTGGACCATATCTTTGCAAGTTGGGAATTGAAGCATAACTTTTAACATATCTGCACAAGACATTTAAAAAGCAGCTGTAGGTTTTTCCCTTGGCATTTTTAAACCAAAATGCACACATTTAAGAACAAATTGGTTTTGTTCTTAAATGACACAAAAGCAGACAACAGATTTTTTTATGACTTCAGAAGTAGAAAATTAGACTATAACAAAGCATGGACAATGAGGACTTTTCAGAGAGCCAACAAAAGCATATGAGTAGTTTCTCTTTCTCCAGCTGGCACTGTTTAATGAAGGCAGATGTCTAGAGCTGAATGTGGTTTGCTTTCTAATATCAGAAGAGATAACCAGCAACTTGAAAATGCCAGTGGGAGAAAGTGAAGAGTTAAAGGTGAAATATGGTAGGAAAACAACATCTGCAACATGCCAGCCCAGTAAATGCCTAGGAAAATCATCTGGTCCTCTTACCTGTGGTCAATCCTCCCCATCTTCTGGTGTGATTTCTGTCTCTTTATGTACCACTACTTTGGTCACTGACATGTCAGGGTGCTGCTCTTTGGCTTCTTTAATTGCCTGAGCCAGCGCCTATCCCAAGGAAACCACAGAAGGGCAAAAACAAAAAGGAGGTGGAACATGCATGATCAGTGGCAAGGTGGAGAGATTCATGACATATTACACAATTTACAAATGAGGAAAATGATTAAAATATGAAATATACTATCTCTGATTTAACTACTATTCCAGCTTAATTTAAGGCATGCCAGTATGAATAATATCTGTCAAAAGAATGTTTAGAAATGTTCTATTTGGCAGTCTCCAGGGTAGCCTTTTTAGCAGTTTGTAGATTTTACCTGATCATGATCAATATCTGCATCTCCTGTGATGACTATTCGTTTTTCAATTCTTGTCTCTGAGATGCCTCCTTTTACAGTCTAGATGGGAGGGACAAAAATGCATGTCAGTAACTTGCTTTAGAGTGCTGCTACTCATCCCTAGAATAACCAGTGCAGGAACCAAAAGGGCTCAAGCAGCTTGCACAGAGGGGACAGCCCTGGACTGCAAGTGAGCAGCTCTGGAGTTGGCCTGAATGCCCTGAATGGACTAATGACTTCCAGATGTTCTTCCAACACAGGTAATTTTATAAATCTAGTTAATCTTCACATGCATCAAGAGAGATGTTCGTATGTCAAAAATGGCAAACTTGTCCCATGCAAAACAGAATGGGAGTACAGACAACCCATATTCAGACATTTTTAAGTCCAACTCCTTGCTTCAGAATGGCATACGGGGTGATATGGCCTTTGTATGGCTCATCTACTAATGGGAGAACTTCACTGCAGAAAGATGGAATCTTGTTCCCAGTAAATATTGGCAAGAGAGTCATCACAGTACTAAGATGATTTCTACTTAGGTAGCAACTGTTATTTAAATGCTACCTTAGAAACTGGAAGACACAGCATGGTTTGTCTGTGCAGATGAGCTTTCAGGCTTGCTGTGGGCAAGCTCCTCAGGATACCACCCAAGAACACAGCCAAGGTGTTGGAGCTGACTCAATGTCATGTCAATGGAGCCTCATGTTCAGACAAGTTACCATATGATGCCAACATGGTTAAACTCTTTCCAGTTCTAGGTAGTATTGGCAGCTAAATCAAGTGTCCCTGTACAGCAAGGTTTTGTGCTTGCATGGACATAGGTTTAGGATTCATGTCAAGTTATTGGATGATGTGTTAGTCAACTCAGCATAGCCAAAGACAGGTGAATAAAGACAAGTATTTATAGTAAATTTACAACACTGTCAAGTGAGTATCAGAATGTGTTCACTTTTTGAAATAAATCAAGATAGCATACACACTGGTGAAAAAGGAGCTCCCTGTTTTCTGAGGACTCACTTTGGTGATATGTGTAGTAGTTGTAGTGCTGGTGGTTTCAGATGTGATAGTTTGTGCACTCATCAATACACCTGGTTCAGAGTCAGCACCGCAATCCACCTAGAAACCAGAAGAGAAAACCAGTCACTAAAAAAATGCTCCTGAGCACAGGGAGGCAAGAACTGGACTGTTAAACTTCCCTATTCCTACAGTTCTTCATAAAGTGAGTATCTTATGGTAGGGGACAACTGCTATTAGGGCAACCATGTGTCAGCATTTCTCTGTGCATCTGGAGGCTGTCCTTCCCCTCTGGAAAAAGAGGTGAGAAGATGGTGCTTTTAAATCTGCAGTTTCATCAATGTTCTCGAAAGGCCCTACACCAGGATGTGAGAGTGAGTTATCCTATGTTACATCCTCATGCTAATATTTAATACTTGAACAACTTAGAAAAGTTTACACTAAAGCATACACTTAAAGATGGGTGAAGAAATGGGTTCCTTAAAGGGACATTAAATTTGACCTTGTCTTTTGCAGAATTTCTTACCTGAGAAGACTCATATGTAATGGTTTTTGTTTCTGTATGGACTACTGGCACTTCCTTTGTTGAAATTTCAAGGGTTTCCCCACCAGCGGGAACACTGCTGAAACTTATAGTCTCAGTCTTCACAACTGGTGACTGCATGAACAAAAAAGGAGGAATTGGAACATTTAGCAAAGCTTATGCATTTCTCAGAACAATTTTTTTTTTGCTTGGTCCAAAGAAATAACTATATAAGTTATAAGAATAACTAAATAATAAGAATAACTAAAAAGTGCTCCGCATTAAAAAAAAAAAAGGAGGAAAATTCTCTTCATTACAGTGGTACATTCATGTATATAATGCTGGCGACATTTAGCACTTCCCTGGATTTTACAAAAACAAAGGCCAAAATGTCCTAAATACTACAAGGGGCAATGGTCACAGCTTGAAAGACAGGAGGTTCTCTGTGAACATCAAGAAACTCTTTTTCACTGTGAGAGTGACTGAACACTGGCACAGGTTGCCCAAGGATATTGTGGAGTGTCCTTCCTTGAAGATGCTCAGAAGCAGCTCTCTGGAAATGGTCCTGGGCAGCAACTCACTCTGGATGTCCCTGCCTGATCAAGGGATTGGAGCAGATGACCGCCACAGGGTCCTTACAGCCTCAGCTGTTCTGAGAATCTGTGATTCTACATTTTCTTAAAATTACAAGACAATGAATTCTGTACAGGCTTAGTCTTTTCACTTCTTGGGAAAAAGATCTGCCCAAAACAGCTCTTGAAATTCTACGAATGGGACTAAGACAAGGAACCTAGTCTAAGACAGAGTACACTTATTTATAATTGCACCAAGCATAAAAAAAACAATCTATTTCCTGTCTTTGAGGACATGTACTTTGCCAACCTTGATGGAGTTTCCCAAACAGAATGCCCAGCTGATCTTGTTATCTGTTACGTAAAATGCCATGAAATCTGGTATTTCTCTGTAGCATGAAAAGCAGTTTCAAGTAAAACATGCATGGTGTTTGGCTAATGATGGAAACCAGCAGCAAGCCTTGCAGGTGACATGCAAGGAGGAAATAAGAGGAGAAAAAAACCTGCTTGCTGTGAAAGTACAATCATACAAGCTGGGCAGAGTTTACTTTCAATGACAGGAATTAACTTAGCCCACTACTGCCTACATTCACAATTCAGCACAGACATGACCAATTTAACAACAAGTTACCTCAAAATGAGGTTTTCTTTCCAAAGACTCTGAAAGTTGGACTGTTGTTCTGTGCTCCTCTGCCTGCTCACGCGAAGCGGCGGCAGCGACTCCTTCCTGTTTGGTTAGGGCTTTCCCAGCCTCCTCCCTTTTTTCCTCCTTGGCCCCCTCAGTCCCAGCAGAGCCCTCCTTCCCTTTCACGGCAGCAGCCACCGCCGACGCTGCCTCGGCCTGGGCATCCAGTGCAAGTCCGGCCACTTTAGCAGGATCCCCGCCTGCATGCACCTCCATCCCATGTCTCTCCTTGACAACTACAGTCTCCTGTACAACCTTCTGCACTGTATCCTGATCCGGCTGAACTGCTTGCTTCATGTCACTGGAAGTTATCTCCTGAGACGTCGTCGTCTCTATTCTCTGCAGGGAAGGAGGAAAAAACACCCTCAGCATCAGAAGCAGACAACACTATTTGCAGTAGCTCCCAAGCTTAATGTACTGTGAACATAAATTTTAAAAAATGGGCATATATTTTGCCAAGTTATTTCTCCCACACTGCCTGGATTTTCATTCTCAGGATGTTACCAGTATAGCAGAAATGGAAAACAAAACAAGAATCAAAATTTTTAAAAGTGAAGAGAAATTTCGATGTCGGTGTTCCTCTCATCGGTATTTTTGTGTGAGTTTTACAAAGGCAAAATACAGCACCCTGCAAAATGACCAAAATAAGATGAAATGAAAGAAAACCTGGTTGTTGCTTTTTTTTTTCCCCCTTTTTTGGTGAAGTTTCTGTTGTGGTCCATTGTAACAAAGGAAAACATACATGAATACATGCATTAGTTATACAATTCCATATTGTGCACAAAACCACGAAACAATGCAAAAGCAAAAGTAATTGGTGTGTGGTTATGACATCAATGGAGGGAATCAAGCAGCCACCTGAGCCCAGCTATGGGAAGTAGAAGTAACCCCTCCTATGAACTCAGTTGGTTTTCTGGCGGACTCTATTAAAGTGAAGATATCTGAACCATCCAAGGTTTTTTCACTGGTGGACTGTTTAGTCTAAACAGACAAAGAAATGTAGAGTCATACATAGAAAAAAAGCAGACCCATATGCACAGACATATTAATTGCCAGAACCAGAGGCGGAGATGGAGGAAAAGGAGAGAAGGTTGCAGGGGCACGGAGAGGTTGGAAACAGGAAAAGAACGGGAAAATAAATCAGAGCGAATTCATAATGGCTGTAGTAAGCAATAGTTACAAAGCGTAGTTGTTAGCATTGGCATTTTGCTGGTTCAAGCAAACCTTTTTTTTTTTTTTCCCTTTTATTAATAAGCCACAGCAGCAATACTGAATTTCAGTACATAAACCAGAAAGGCTGAAAGCCTTATATAATGTCTGCTTCAGACTGTGAGACGGATTCAAAGTACGAGAGAAAAAAAATAAGCTGGGTTGGCTGCTGTCAACATAAAGCCAGGCAGCAAGAGGACCGAAAGCTAGGGTGGTGTGAAGGGATTGCCTAAAAGAAGTCATGCTTTTATCTTTAAATTGTGGCATGAAGTCAAAGCCACTGGTTACCACTACTTTTGATGCAGACGACTCAGTAACATAGTGAGCAGTAGCAATGGTAATTGGCTGTTCTCTGGAATATCTCCACTCAGACAGGCTCTTGTCTGTCCGGGCAAACGCCCCTGCTTTTACAGCTTCTCCACCAAGATGCTTTTCTGTTTTGCCAAGCTGTAAGCTTTCCAGTGTACCAAGTAACTGCAAATCCTGGTCCATCCTTAGTGTCTTTTTCAAACTCTCCTCTTCAGGACTTTGCAATTGAGATTCTGCTTCCTTTATGGGTGTCAGAGAGTCAGACAACTTTCTTCTCGTGCTCTGCGTGTCGGATCCCCGCCTGGCATTCTCATCAGTGACAGGCTTGAGGATTTCATACTTGGTCACTATTGGAGCGATTTTCACAGATTCTTGCTCTTTCCTTTCCATTTTTTGAAAAGTTTCTACTGAAGGCTGTACTGTTTTCTCGCCCTCTTTAGCTTTACTTGTCATGGTTACAATTTTCCCAGATACGGTATCATAGGACTTTCCTAGGGTGAACATTTTCTGCTTATTCTCCTCATTGGATTGTATTTCACTTTCCAAGTCCTCAAAGCTCTGCATTAGAACGGTACTGGATTTTAATATCTGAGGTGGAAAGGCAGTTTTACTGCTCACAGTCACTACTTTGTATGCCAGATTTTTTTCCGATTCACCATCAACTACCTCAGAGGGTATTTTGTCTATAATAACCCAATCCTCAGTGCCCTATATTTGAGATATAAAAGCTAAATTAGAATATCTGCAGGTTTATCTGTACTTCAGGAGCACTAAATTATGAAGACTTTTAAGAAATCATGTTGATTCTTCTGAAAGCATATAGTAACTTTTAGCATTGTACCTCTTAGAGCAGTTATCAAGCAAATAAACAGAATCACCTTAGGCAAAATACGATTTCTTTGCATATTCTCTCTCTTCAGAGGTCCATATAACATGGACCCAAAAATATTACTTTTGCCACACTATTTCTGTATTTGTTTCAAGCAAAATAGCATGTCAGCACATAATTATAATGGTAATTGGTTTCAAGCTGGGGTTAAAAATCACATACTGCAGCAGTTCACAAAGCTACAGTCAAAAACAAATTACAAAAATAGGGCAAATAAGCCCATTCAACTGTACCCCAGTTGTTGCAAAGATGCTGTTAATGACATTTTAGAATAGTATGCTTTTGTATGTAGCCTACCCTGAATTTCCTTGTTTGTTAGAAGAACATGAAAAACATTAACGCCCTTCAGGATTGTTTAAATGGAGAAGCACAACACAGCAAACTGTATAAACTAAGTATACTACTAAAAATTCTGAATGAAACTTAATTGCAGCATCTTTTTCCTCCTCATGCAAAAGTGATATGTGATTTGCTTTGCCTGTGCAATCAGCAGCCAGTTATTTGACTTTAAGACCATAACTTCTGTATTTAACTAAGCAAATGATGCAGTTTAAAATCAAATGAATTAAAAATAACCTCTAGGGATGATGGGATACTTTTCTGGATAATGATTTGATGAGAAGTAACCAAAGTGCCAGCAGATTCTCCTTCCTGCAGCTTCTTCTCTATCACACTTGGCTAATAGAAAAACCAATAAAAATATAAAGTTCACCATCACTCAGCAGAATCTAAATTCACTTGACAATATAAAGGAAACTCATTCTTGTGACAGAAGTGCCCCATTCACCGTAACGTTCTCAGTGAGGTTTATTGCTGGAAATGCATGCAAACTGCAAACAACATCCAAACAGCACCGTGCAAGTAAATTTCTAACTAGCAGAGAAATCAGTCTCCATTAGGAAGCCATAAACTCTGGAGAGGACCCATTCGTTAGAATTTGGTCTCCAGATTATATCTCTGTCTGAAACTTATGATATAATAATAAAAAAAAAATATGAAAAGGGAGGGCTTGGAAAGGAAAAAAAAATAAAATAATAAATCATTGCCATCCTTTCTGACTGCATTTCAATGAAGCATTGTTTGTTTTTACCTGCATTTCAAGGAATGTAGTACCTCCCTTCTGCAAAAATATGAGTTTTTCTGATTTTTCTGTTTCTTCTTTGGTCTAATGTCAGGGGAATAAATTATTTTAGTAAATGGAGGGTATAAAGCCCACTATACTTTACAGTAGATCATATTTCTCTACTCTACAAATAATTAATTGCATGGAAAATTAGGAAACAGAACTAAAGAGAATAATTTTACAGCATAGAGGTTTCCAGTAAGAAGTGAAATCAGTGTCTATGGTGAATGCAAAGGAGACATGAGTATACAAATGGTATGCCCAAGTGTAGCACAAAACCCACTAAAGTGAGTAACACCCAGGTGTGGATGCACTGTGTTTGTTTCATTTCATGTTATTAATTTAACCGGGACTGATGCCAGCTTACACAGCTTCCACCAACAGCCCAGAACAGGCCCCTCCACCTTCACTCTAGGCAAGGCTCTCTCCTGAGTTTGCAGCCCTCTCTGCTGAAACAGGCAGAAGGCGTGCCCAGCTAAGATTTCAGCTCTCCCTTTTTCCCTGCTGGTATTAGAAGTCTTAGGAGCACTTTTCCTACAGTGGGAGCTAACTGTTCTATTATCCTATAGTGTGACACCGAAATCTCCTCATTTTTATCCCATCAGCGCTTTCCCAGTGCTGTGAGAATAGTAAGAGTATCTCTCTATCTTGGACAACTGGGAAAATTTTAAATGTTGGTAAGACTCAATTTCCCGAGGCTTTTGAGCCCACCTTCTGGGCTGGCCACTGTTGTCATTTGGCCAGAGAAAGTAAGCCCCTGCAGAGCAAAATGGGTTTCTTGCCAAACCCTTTCTAGTGACTTCAGTAACTACTGTACTCAATAAATATGCCAATGGAAGACCTATGAACTGGCAAGATAAAATGTACATATATTCAAGAGGAAAGATAGAAGTTTAAAGAGAAATATGAAACTAGAAAGGTGTAAATGGCTCAACTCCCTGACTGCAATGAGATGCACAACTCTTTTATTACTAGTGTTGGTTTCATCCAATCCAGGTCAGATAAAACATTGTCAAGGACTTTGTCAATATGATGGCTTTCATGTTCTACACCTATCTGGCCACCATCATGGAAGATATTTAAAATTACATTTTTCATCACTAAGGAAAACCAAAGTATTTTCCCATCTGTTCTAAGAAACCAAGTGGCGACTAGACAGGCTTAAAGTCACACTGACCAAACACTCAGGTGCCACATGCTCGAAGACCACATTTTGAAAAGATACTTTCTCTTCTGTTCTTGTTTTATTATAAGGAGCTACAGGTAACAGCACTGAACACATTTTTAAAGTGGATATGCTAAATGAAATGTGTAACTTCTTTGATTAGCAGAAGACACTACATTATCTTGACTGCTTCTGCATTTCTTAGTAGATATCAAGGAGCTAATTTTGACCTATGGATGGCTTCATTTTTTTCCTGAAAAAATCCCCTCTTATAGGGACATGTGAACTGAAACCATCTCACTTACTGGGACCAAAGGAATGGCAAAGTGTTAGCTACAGCAGAAGTCACCTCAGAGTTAGGCTCTGATAGCTCAAGTCTGCTCTTAATTTTCCACAGAAATACCTTCATTTGGATGAGGTTCTGTGAAACAGATGTAGATTACTTAGATGCATGTAAGAAATACATGCATCTAAGTAAACTGGACATTGTTTTTGAGCAAGTTGTCTTCTACTAGCAAGAGAAGACATACCAGGTAATTCTTGCCCTTTTCCTACTTTGCTACTTCTTGTGTGTTTTAATTAAAACTTTTTATTAAATTCCTAGAGTAATAAAGATATTAAACAAACAGGGTGGTGCTAAGTTGGCTTCCCTGCAATCCTCTGATTCAGGCACAGCTAGCCACCCTTTCCAACAGTTTCTTACATCTTTATTATGATAAATGCATCCTGGTCATTGTACTTACAATTTTATTTTTTAGAAGGATAGACCGTTATTTTCAACTACAATCAAACCAACCTGTTTGTAAGGTCAGTTATGATGCCTGAACAAGGCAGCAGGAGCAACATTAAAACTTCTCTGTGCTCTCCTCAAAAGGGAAGATTTGAGCACTGAGCCTGTTTTTTCAGGTATTTTAATCCAACGTGAAGGACTGGCCACACGTCTGGTGCCTGCATCAGCCACTGGGTATAATGTGGGAGAGGAGGAGGTGAGAGCCCTCTCCTTAGCAAAATCCTTTTCACTATGAGGAGAAGCTGACATCTGCTACCTGCATGCCTCCAGGGATGCCCTTCCCCAGAGTTGTGGGTCTGCAACACCAACTTCTGAGGTGAGAAAGCAGAAAACTCTTTCAATTTACGCTTTCCAGACTATTTTTACTGAGGTCCTTACAACATTACGTCAGTGCTGCGGGCACAGTAACAAATCTCGTGACCATTTGTTGGTCTTCAATGCTAAAACCAAGAGGTATGCATAAAGATAATTCCTGTGAGACAGCAACCACATATCCATTCATAATAAAATAAAAAAAATTAACTTCCAGGCAGACCACACAAGCTTATTTTTTACTGCTCCATTGGACTTACGCCTAGACACTGCACTATGTATTTTACTGCAACACAAATGTTGCCTTGCTACCCCTATATTTCCTCATCTACCTACAAATCAAGTAAACACCAGCTTTTAAATTGGCAAGTTTCTTACAAGCACTTTGAGACTGCACAGTGAGCAAGATTTTTCACATAGGCACACTGCATGAAAATGCAGATACTTAGCAACCTGCATTGGGTCTTCAATGCCACTATCCAGAAGACTGCAGCAACCATCAGGTCCCTTATGGAACTGGCCAAGAAGGTCTAATTATCATCATTATTTCTTCCCTGTCTTCAGAAACTGAAAGTTCTGCCCTTTGTTTTGTATTTTCTTTTCAAACATGGCACCATAGCCCCCACCCATCTCACTACACCTCTGCTCCCAACCGGTCACCATTGTTTAAATTTTCTCTCCATCACTTTCATGGTTTCTTTCACGCATGGCTGGACTTCCTCAAGCTCACCGAACCTGCCTGTATTTTGCACCCTCAAAGAGACCCAGTTCTGCCACACGGCTTCCAGTGAATTTAATTCTCTATATACACATATATTTATACATGTATATATTTATGTATCTGCTCTTCCTCCCATCTTTGCTGCTAGAGCCTACGTCCTGAGAAAAGGGAGTGCCTGCAAGCAGGGATTGGCCTCTAACTAGGGCTTCTAATCTACCGAGAGCTGCTATAAGTAAAAATGCATAGACAAATACACAATGAAGCCTTTCAGCTCACGCTGACCTCTTCAGGCACTAGTGGTTCAATCATAGGAGCATCCTCCTGCCTTGCTGCAAGCCGAACGGGAGATGTGGAAAGCCTCTTCTCCCACTCATTAGACACAGTCGTTTCTGTGGAGGTTTCCAAGAAGGTGCGTTTCAACTCGCTTATATTGGTCTGATGTTTCATCAGATCTTCCTGTGTTTTGTCTAGATCCTAGACAGTTTTAAAAGAATAGAGCAGTTTGTGATACATCCTAAGCCAACCAAACTTTAGAGCCAAAACACACAACTCGGTTAGTATAGAGGGAAGTAACAGCTCAGGGAGCCGGGGAGCACAGCACTGACACAACACTCTGTGAAAATGTGGCATTTTGAAAGAGAACAGCATAGCATATCTCGTACAAGTGAGTCTAAATACACTCTTAAAGAGCCTATCCATATTGCTATAATTTGCACCTGATAAAGAGGCTCCAAACAAACATACATATGCGCGTGGAGGCACACACATATACGCACACGCATATAATTGATATTGAGAGTACAAGTTAGAGGAGTCACCATAATCTGAGAGAAAAAATAATCTATTAGCAGGTGGGAGTACACAGTTCATGCATCATAGTGCAGATCCACAGTTTACCACTAAAACTAACACACATGTACATGCACTGGTATATACCAATACCAACCTCTAACATAAGATTACTATGTTTGACATACACATTTTCACCCTGTATTCGCTTAATCAGACTATTCTGAAAGAAGTGAAAAAGAAAGGGAAAAGGTAAGGGACACAGTATTGAAAGGATACAAAATGCTGTTTCTACACATTTCTTCACAGAGAACTGACAGTAACATGCTGAAAGAGGCGAACACCTCCAACATTGATACCTGATCAACTTCTAGACCTTTTGTGTCTGTACCTGTGCCTTTAGATCTCCGTCCTCCTCTTGATCCGACTGCCAGCATGAGAAAGATTGGAAAACAACACCTTACCCACTTATATGAATGAAGACTTTATGAACATTGGTGAGAGGTACACACTAGGTTAAAATTCCATTTTCTCTTCATTAAGGGTTTAAGGAGAAGGAGTAGACACACTAGCTTTGTACGATTTTCCTAACTCAGACAAATTTCCTCTTCTCAAATTTGTTTTTTATTATGAAAGCAGTATTAAACATCTTCCTTTTATAAATGTTGCTACACTCCACATTCATAGGTCTCTATGGAGCAGCAGTTGCACCTTCTCACCAAGGTCACAGCTAGTCTAGGACTGACAGCAACAACAAATGCTTTGGAATTCTGTAATCCCAGAATTTACACATAGCACATTATCTGGGCCACAAGCAAAACTTTGCATAAACTCACCATGGGCAAACAACATGGAACACTTTCTACAGAAGGAAGCACATTTTATTTGCTTAAAATGCTATTTCCCTAACCATAGTCCTTTTCTGTACTTCCATAATTTTATTTCATATTTAGCCTGTATATATTCTTTCAGGACCTATCATCTGGAATGGCACACACATCCCGTCCACTTCAGTGCACATTTTCAAAATCAACGCCATAAGGATTGCCCCAGCAGCCCTGTTTCCAAAGGTGCAATTTTCAGGTGGCAGATATACCACACATTTTGAAAATCAGGTATCCATAAGAAAAACTGAGATCTGCTGTATTTTCTTCTCTAAATAAATGTGGCAACAAGGGATATTAACATGCATTTTTTAGTAATAAACCAAACATTTAAAATGTCACAATTTTATGATTATATTTTACTTTCTGCAGGGCTCAAAGCCTGATGCTATGAAGTGGAAGATACACTTGAAAGCATTTTGTACTTCTGACTCATCTCAACAGACTTTATGTTGCTGCACCGTTTGAATTCTTTTAATGCCTGTGCTGCTATTTCATTATTAATTTTTCATATAGTCCTAATTAGACAAATGACTCATGGGAAAATCTGTTGATTACTTTACAACTCAGTTCAAATTTGTTCTATTTACAGCCAAGGCTGAATCGTCCTGACGTGCCATACAGAAAATTTTTCCTTGACGATAATTTTAACAGTCTCAAATATTAATGAGATCCTTCTGAAAACCTAGAGTAGTGTTAGTGGTAAGACTCTGTCTTCAAGCAGATGTCAGACAGAATTCAGCTCATGTTTGCAGCTGCAACCATATTAATGATGAAAGCATTATATGCACTTCAGTGAAGTCACATAGGGTTGAATTTGCCTGCACAGTCTATATACCATGTTGTGGATATGAGGCTTCTCAGTGCAAGGATAAACATATAATATATGTTATGAATAAATAAATAAATAAATAAATAAATAAATAAAGATATATAACATATAATATATGTTATAAAAATATAAACATTTTACATTTCTCCTCTGAAAAGGATACCTGGGCCAGTAGTGACAATATGTGAAGATGCCATGTTTAATTACATTAAAGAAAACCCCTAGATATTTAAAACATGAGAATACCTCTATTCAATAAATTTGAAAACTGCTTTTGACTGTCTTTTCCCCACTCTCCCACTCAGGCTTCAGAGTATAAGAGCAAACAAGCAAACAAAAAACCCCAGGGCACGATGCGGTCAGCACAACTCTCCGGGTAGGCAGCACTGGCGTGGGTGCCACCAGCACTGCCCCACTAACCGCACAAAGCAGAGGCCTTTCACTTTCCAAACCAAACTCAGAAGTAAAAGGAACCCATAGGAAGGGTAAGAGGAATCCAGGGAGCACTGGGAACTCCTGGCAAAGCTACCCCACTTGCAGGCACGCACATGCACACACGCACAGGGAGGGATCCTGAGCTGCCGTAGCAGACATGCGGTTTAGCCCCGAGGCCCAGGGTTGGGAAGAGATGAGGCCAAAGGCTCTCCCCTGCCATAGCGACTGTACAAACCTCGGTGGCAGTGGTCTCACCATCAGCCGCAGTGTCCGTCTGCTCACTGTCAGTCTATTGGGTTAGACAAGTACCCGGGTCCCGAGAGGAAGGCAGGAATAAAGAATAAACCCAGCTCATCAGTACACGCGGCTCGCACGGAGAGCTGTTAAACTCAACATCCCTGTGAACTGCATTAGCATTGCTTTTCAAACAACGCACATGTCAAAGAAGCAAAATAAAAATGCTATATTAGTAAACAGAACAGACTCAGAGGAAGACTCAAGGCGTACTGTACACAGTATATGGCTTTACTGGAACAAATTTATAAGCCAAACAGGACATTACTGGAAAAGTATCATTTGAATAGCAGATTTTTTATTTTCCTTAAGAAAGCCAGGTAGCTTTAAAAAAATAAAAATAGGGAAAAAATGTGACTAATATTTTCTAAATGAACTTTTCCTCCCATAATGATCTTTTACAGAAAATTATTGAACTAATTTTTGTTTTAGCCAATATAAAGTGTGGTTAAATTTTTTATCTGGAGGGGAAAAAGATAATTAAAAAAGCCCCAAACAACAACAAAAAAGCTACTTTAACAGTCATCTGACTTTCAGCCCCTCATTTGTACAGAGGTTGTTCTTGTCTCCACATTTAGGCACCATGAGGCTGTCTGCGTTACCAAGGAGTTCAAATAACCATACCCCCAGCCCATCTACTGTCTGTCTGTGGAGTCATGGTAAGGCTCAGATCCCACTCGGTTCCAATAAAGATCAGCTGATAATTGTTAATGATAGTAAAAAGAAAGAAAACTGCCATTAAAAGAAGAAAAAAACCCCAAACTTCTCATTCCATTTAAGAATATGGATGAAAGCAGGAGAAAAACAAAAGTAACTCCCCCCACCCCCCAAACACTTACTAGGTATGAGTGATAAAAATGAAACAAAGCACAGCATTGCACAGACTGATCTATCCCTGCTTTGCATGAAGAACATTTTAGTGGAGAACACAAGTGTCAAGATTAATAGAGAGTGGAGTGGAGGTTACTACAGACTGAGAAGAGAATTCAAAAAACTACTCTGATGTCAGGGAAGCATATGGATAAATAGTAAGTAAAGTGCACCCTACTGCCCCAGACTGGTACATCCAAGTTGCTTTGATAGCAGTGAAAGCTCTGGTTTCCATTAGTGATTTTCTGTGGTCCTTAGACAATCTAAAGTAACTCAGGCAATAACATCAATATGAGCAAGAACAAAAGAACAACCTACTCGTGGATGGAGCATCAGTCTTAGTTTTGAATTTCCTCCAATCTTTTGTCATTTTCTGACAACTCCAGTGTTTCATAAGACAATATTTTGATTTTTTTTCATTGCTTTGTTTTTTATTCTTTGAAGAGTTTGTATTGTTTGTATGGCAGACAGAAGAATAAACAAGCATTTTGCACTACTTGCTAAGTGCATGAATGCAAGTTACATGAAATTTTTCAAGCCATGACTACTCTTGAGACAGATCACATTTATTTTTAAATGGAAATGTAATGTCAAAATAGTGTATTAGGGTGGTCGAATTGCTTTCACTAAAGTGCTAGAAAATTGTTTTATTAACAAAGGGTCTCATGTCTTTATAACATTATAGGCAATTGTAAAGGTATGGCAATAGAAAAAAAGTATGCATTGTCACTCCTATTTACAAAAAAAAAAAAGAAACAAAGAGGAATTAATGAACCTAAGCATTTAAAAAGAACTAAAAATTATGTCAAGGCACTGTAACACAAGTCTGGCACATAGGGTTCATTTAAGAACTTGAAGTCAATAGAAAATTATCTGCTAAGGTACAAACACAGAAGCCAATGAACTCCAAGGGGTGATTCTGTCTTTGACTGCACGGACTGATTCCAGATGCATAGCTCAAGGGAGAACAAGCTCAACAATGTATGACATTGGTTCAGGATACTGGCTGTAGTCTTCTGCATCTCTGTGTGGAATCTTTTGTGAACTGTGGGGGCGGGAAAGGTTCCTATTTCTTTTGCCATAAGTACGTTGAAATCCTAAACAAAACATAAAACTTGCTTTACTGCAACATACATGTCTGCTAATAAGCCAATCAACAGCCATGGAGTCAAAGTCAGCATTACTGAGTTACTTGAAATAAGGATCTGGGGTTATCACAGAGCAGGGAATGGTGAGTTAAGGTTGAGCAAGGCAGGTCTCCTCTGGAGTGGAGAGTAAGAAAGGCCAGGCTCAGCTCCAAGATGGGCTGAGGTACAGCTGAGGTGGGGCCGGCGGGCAGGCGAGGGCTGGAGCACGACAGAAGGCAGCTTCTGTGCTGTGGCTGCACCTCTCTGCTACCTCTCCTACCTTGTGATCGTAATTGCTGTGATTTGTTTTGCCAATGTAATGCAGACATGCCCGAGTTTAAAACATATTCACTTTCATGCAATATTTTGAACAAGAAATACCCTGTGGATTAGGCACAAGTCTGTGTTGTCTGCCAGGAAGCACTGCCAGAGTAATCACCCTCATAAAAGAGTGATACTAAAAAGCCTATTTTTGATGTTTTTATGTTCAATACTTCCTAACTTTACTAACAAAAAGAAGTGCTCATTTCTGAAAGAGGAACAGACTAATGTATTACATAAACACTGCCTCATTATTGCCTCTAGAGCTGGAACTATATTAATGCTGTTATTGCTATTAGATTAATCCAAGTGCAGAGCTAATGCAAATTGAGACCTAAATGCTGTCTCAAAATGAGGACAAGAAATGAGGCAGCAGCATTTTGGATGCCTTTATCAGAAACTGCACATTATTTTTCAGTTGTAAGGCATCACAGAGCCAAAAGCACCTAAAAACGATGTTTTTACAAGACAAATTGATGTGACTTTTGGCTTTCCATAAAAAGGAAATGAAATCCTGCACCAAGTCTTACAAAACCAACAACAGATGACAATGTTCAACCTGGTTTATTGAAAAGAGCTACTGCAGTGGACTATCGACAAGTGGCCAAGGTGGCTTTTTTATGGCCACTGGTCTGCAATTATCTGATCTGGGTTTTTTTCTTTATATACAAAGCAAAACTGTACTTTTATATTTGAAGAAGAAAATAGAAAATCAAGGAAAACCTGAACTCATTATTTTATTCTGTCAACAAAGAATAATCAGGCTCCAGCAGAAACTGAAATGCCAGTTACTCTGTTACTTAAGCACATTCCTCTCCTACTTCTGGATATACCATCACATCCACAGTACCCAGAACCACTGCATTCCTACTGCAGCTGGCTCATCTGCCCATGATGACCCTGGTGGCTTGAGGCATCAGTTTTGGCAGCACTAATCCAACACTGCAAATGTCAAGACAGTCCACATGGCATGTTCCTGCAACAGCTGCAGAACAGCTGTCCCAATGTGACCCCTCACTGCACGGGATTTAAGCATGGGAAAACAATTTAATCTGTGGCAGAGATGGGATCAAGGATGAAAATCGAGATGCAGATTTTGCTGGACCAGAAAGCCTTTTCTGGGGTTCAGCTACAGCTGAAAGCCTTTTGCAAAATGCTGAGTCTATCTGGACTTTGAACATACTGAAGTTGGTGAGGGTGCTTATCATTGTTGGGTAGCTAGTCATATAAATAAATGTAGACACATATGCATATATTTGCATGCTTCAGTAATTATGCAGAAAATTATACTTAATACCCACTATTTAGATAACTATTCTAACCCTAGTATAAACTGATAGAGGGAAGAAAAAGGTCTTATCATCTAGTGCAAGTCACTTTGCACCAGCTGACACAGTTCAAACCAAGCCTCTTCTACACAGTGTTGTGCCTAACCCTGGGCTCCAAGCTGTACTCCCAGCATGAGAAAAAAATAAAAAAGAAGGAGAAAAAAGAACCAAAACCAAACCAAAAAACAACAACCCCCAAACCAAAAAAAAACCCCTTCTAACATATCAGCACAGACAGAAATGAGGCTCTGAAAGTAGGACCACTATTGCAGCAATCTAACACTGGTTAGGACTGAAGCACTGAACACGAAAAAGAGTGTGTTCGATGCCGAGGTACACACCTCTTCCTCTGAACTGTCACTCAGGTCATTGGCAAGTGAGGCACTCAAGGAGGCCGCCTTGGGCTCCAGGTAGCAGAGGCACATAGCCAGAGGAAAGGAGAGAGTGAGGGCGTATGGCACTGAGAAAGAGGCAGAGAGCAGAAAGAAAAAAATGAAGAGGAAGCAAGGCACGAGGGAGGGGGAGCGGATGGGGAGGTAGTGCTGCACACTGGCAGGCAGGAGGTTGGTTTCGGAGAGGTTAGGGAGCGACAGGTAGCCATCGTCATCCAGGAGGGAAGGAAATGACTCTGGAAGTTGCAAGGAGAAGGAAAACAGTGTTCCGCCTTTGCCAGCTTTTTGCTTGTAGCCAAAAGCCATGTCCTGCTCGGCAGAGCAAACTCGCCCCTTTCTGTCAGAGTCTGGCTCCGACTGGCTGTGCTTTGGAGTGCTCTCCTTGGGGGCCTCACAGCCTAAGGACTTTGTCCGAGTGCTCTCCTTGCATCTCCTGCGAAGCTTTGCTGAAGATACATGGGGGCCAGGCTGAGAGGATGGCGAGGAGTGGTGGGAGTCAGTGCCAAGCAAAGATGGCTGGTGACAGAGAAAGAGCAGCAAACAAGGCGCAAAAGCAAAAGGACAAAAAGAAAACTGTAATTAGTTAATTTTCTTCCATGATGATAAATAATATATATAATATATATAAAGTTATAAACAGTATTTTAACACCACAGCTTTCCACTGAATAGAATGGTGCATGTTCCCATGCCACACACCACAGGTATTAGTGAATCACGCTTCCAGCTTACAAAAGGCAACTTCTCAATTCAAAATTTGTCTAGTCCTCTGCAGCACAGGATTTACATAAAATCCCCCATGGCCACATGGGGAGTTTCAGGTGCTGCCAATTTCCACTTACTGCAAGATTGGTTTCCAATCATAAAGAGTTTTCAAACATGACATGGAGAGCAACAAAGAAGGGAACGTATTTCTAATACCAGCACTACTTGTAACAGTGTTCTTTCAGTCAGAAGGAGACCCCGTGGGGGCCAAATGCTTCTCATCTATGCCTTGGACAACCCCAGCAGTAACAATTAAAACTTCAAGGACTTTAAATTCCTCCATTGCAGTATTTAAAAAAAAAAATCTAGGCCCTAAACCAAATTAAAATGCATTGTGGTTTGGTATGGGGAGCATAAATCCATTCATCAGCTGCTTCTGATGGAAAAAACCAGCTTGACAGCTATCCCAGTAGCCAGCTCCCTCCACTGGGCCCTGCTGGGCATCCCCACAGCCCTGCCCTCACCTCTGCTCAGTGTGAGCCCAAGAAGGCAGTGCTGGGGGCTCAGCCCCTCCCAGCCATGCACCCTGCCAGCCCCTCCACGCTGCCACCTCTTCGGCTGTACACTGCAAGAAGGGGGCAGAGACTTGTGGCTCAGCAGACCCCATCATCTCTCACTGGGGATCTGAAGGGGGGCTGGCTAGAGAGAGGTCCTTGCCCCACACACACACATCTCATAATCAAAATGTGACCCTTTAGCCACAGTGAAGAGGCAAAAATGCTCCCCGATGCTTTTACTACAAGTTTTAACACAATGTTAAGGATACTGGCTACCAACAAGCAGGACTTGCTTTGATATGCCACTTATAGGGCATTCAACTGGCCTTTCAGGTCATTTGAGGACAAAAAATTGGTAGGAGGAGGGAGGTGATTCAGCAGAAATGGTGACTGTCATTTCACATGCTCCCTGCAAGCAGACACCATTGCTCTTTAGAAGGACAAAGATCACTGTCATCACCAAAATGCATACCCCAGTACAACACATCTGCCACAATGCTGATGGATCAGAGATGTTTTTGCCAAAATTCACCAGGTGCACGTAGCTGAAGTGGCCCACTGGATCCATGACCAAAGTGCCTGATCTGTTCCATCCATAGTGCATCTCCCCAAGGAGCTATAATAACCATGTCACTCTCACTCCAGGCTCCCAAAAGCAAAATGACTTTAAAGCCACAACAGCATTTGCCTCCAGTTCAAGCTGGTGTTGAACTGTTGGCAAAAAGCAGATCCAAGTTTTAGACACAGGTTGCTACTAACCCCGAACTTTACCAGGTATATTAATGGTAGGAATGAGACTTAAGCCAAGTAATTACACGGAAGAACCGCTCTCCTTCCTCTTTAACATTTCCTTTTCTGTCCTCTCTAACACTCTATCAGTTCAAGGAATCTGTATTCCCAAGCAATCAGAACCAAGCCTAGCTTCAAACCACTTACAAATGTATTTATGGGTTTAATGCAGTAAGCTCAAGTCAAAATTTAATGCTGACGGTCTCACAGGTTTTTGTGTGAGCTAAATACACACACAAATACAACTTCTCTTTATATTGCAAAGATAAGAATCCAAAGTAAACGTATACTTTTCTAATACAAACTATTTACTTACTGACACCTTTACAGTGTTAATATTTAGAATAACTTCTGGTACTTCAATACACATGGATAAAACAAAGACAAAATGTCTTAATGAAAAAGCTGAAAACATATCTAAAACATTTATATGCCCTTAAAACGGGATTTGATTTCAAGCTTGTCTTGTGTTTCTTGAGACATTCTCTTTATGATAACAGAAAAATCTGTTAGCAGGTCCATGTGGAAGCAGGACTGAGATCTCTGTAGGATTACAGAGCTGACACTCTATTAATGACAGTTTAAACAGAACTCATCTCTTGAGTGGGGGTAAAAATCAATCATTTGTACATATTTAAGTTCCATCAAATTAGTCTCCTAAAATATCTTTCAGTATTTCTAACCATATATAAGGAATAGCTAGATGATCTTTAAAATGAAACTGATCCTGCCATTGACTTAAATTAACAAACATTTGGAACAGAACTAGCTTCTATTGGACGTTTTCTACATATTTGATTTTCATAATTTTTTTTCTCCACGTGGAAACTAATGGAGTTTGAAGAAGAACTCAGTTAAATTTTGTAGAGATTATCTTTTAAATGCTACAATTACAGCATACACTTTCAAAAGAAAACCGTTTCTCATTCGCAATTTAATGTAACTGAATTTGTTTCTAGTTTTCAGTACCTTAACTGCAACTCTTTTTGAGGACTTGGTTCTTTTGCTATGTAGCTCATCATTGACCTTATATGATAAAGCTAAAAGTTCAGGTTCTAACATTTATATACTTGACAGTTCTGTGGATGTAAGTGTATATACCAAGGTTTTTCTTCCTAAAAGATGAGAGTAAACCTTACTTGTTAAGCAACTGCATTCCACAGTACACTTTCTGAATGTTATTCTACCATATTTCTCTTAACTGTCAATCTCTATTCACTATTTTCTCCATCCTCCTGTTTGGTTTAGCCTGTATTAATATCTCAGTAGATATTATGCACAACCATGTGTCTATGTGTGTGTGGTGGTGGTGGGATTGAAGATGATGAGGGATGACTCAAATTTAACAACTGAGGAGAGAATCATCAATAAAAACTGCTTTCTTCAACACAAACTTCAAAGAAGTGAAGCAAATGCTTTTGTAAGCCAGAAAAAAAAAATGCTTATAGCAGCAGATTAATATCCATAAGTTAATAGAGAAAAAATGCCCACTGATATTCATTCAAGGGAACAGTGTTATGAGAAGCGTAAGAGGAATAGTTTAAAGCACAGAGCTACATACAAGAATACAGAACTATTTTGTTGCCTTGTCAAAATAAAAAAAACCAGGATGGCGATACTAAAGTCAAAATATGACCCCAAACCAGAAGAATAAACACGCATCGCCAGGGCACTTCTGGGGATTTCCTAAAGAGCTGTTGAATGCTGTATGAAAAACATCATTTTGACTGTTAATCATATTTCCAAAAACAGCCCAAGGCAGGAACTAACTTTTACAACATCATACGAAAACTGAAAGGACTACAAAAGCACTGATTCAAGACATGTATTTAAACACCGTATATTTCCTTTCACAGAACTAGTTTTGTTTCCTCTTCCTCCCCCCTCCCTAAAAATTCTGTGTTTCTCCAAGCACTTTCCAGGCAGCCCTGTTTAATACAAAACCCTGAAAATTCTACCTTGGTGTCATGGCGTATTGCTGAAATCGGGGTGACTTCCTCTGCTCTCTTCTTTTTGCCCTCTTCATCATCTTTGTCCTCTTCTGTCTTTTTCTCTGGAGTCACAGTGGTTATCAAGTTGGTCTGAGAGATGCCCTTTGTTGTGGCGTACTGGCCAGTACCAACCTCTGCAGCAGACACAGAATCCTTCATGTACATTTCATGGTTTTCATTCACTGATGCTAAAAGCAAATATTTAAAGAGGGAAAATCTGAAATAGCTTTTGCTGAGAAGCTGCATAAAATTAAAAAAGCTGGTTTAGAAAAATATTTGAGATAATTCTGAAAACACAACTATGTCATGTTTCAGGAAACCAGAAGCACGTGCATACATTTAAATAAACTGTTTACTTGAAATGAAGCTCAAAGCTTTTATATGCATACACATATATTATGGATGTGTATACACACATTACTGTAGCTAATGTGTGCATTACACAGTTGTTAAATGTTAGCAAGCCGTTAAAATTACTACTGTAGTAAAACACCAGACAAAAAAAAAGCAACGCGTTGCCACAGTTATCAGGCAGGAAACATAAGGAGAACGAGCTATGACATCAGCTATGGGGGTGGAAAAGATGTTTTTTTTAAATCTGTCAGAATATAAAAATGCAGATTAAATGCAGATTTAGTAACGTGCTGCATTACAGAAAATGACAATATTGATATAACACAGGCATAATACATGAGAAAAAAGAAATGTGATCCTTGTATTATTGATAGTAAAGTCTGCCTGTTAGGTGAGCTGATTATCCTAAAAAATTCTGGGAAGTGATGACATTCAGTTCAGTGGACTCAATCAGAATATTTTAGAATGCAAGTGCTCAATAGTTAATCAGAATTAAAGTTATAAAAGTTATTTTGAAAGAAATAGTACCTTTAGAGTTAGAATGTAATCAAAAATTTAACATATGCCCAGACCCTTCTCTTGATGACTGGGTAACTAATTTCTAAACCAACAGGATTATTCAAATTTATTAACTTACTTGCATCTGTAACAAATGACAAAGTCTGGCCACAGTGTAAGCACAATGCAGAATGTTACAGACACATCTGCATTATAGCAACAACACCAGTGAAGAGATCATAAGCATTGATTTAAAAAAATCTCTTTCTCCCATTTGCACTTAGGAAAATTAACATCATAAAAATCTTGCAGAGTCTAACAAATGCTGTGTAAAGCGTTTCAGGTATCTTGTCTCTTGGGATTAAGTTCGGGAGGCAGGAGAAAGCAAAAGGAGTAGAGGGAGACATCTTGTTTAGATGTAACAAACAAAATAATGCAGAAGGATAATTTCTGCTTTGAAACACATGCACAGCAATCAGGTCACCAGTTGCTTGGTAACAAGCAAGAAGCACATCAGAATTAGAAGATTCCAAAATAATTAATGACAAACAGCACCTTTAGAGGGAGAGAAAAAGGCTTGTCACTTATACTTTTAAATCAAAGCTTCTCTGCATCCCCACCACAACTATACTCATTGCAATTTGTGATATTCTGCAAGAGAATTCACCTTTTTTTTAAACCTGTAATGAATCTGAGTTTATTCTCAGCCTTTTTTTTTCTACAAAAATGAACTACAAAACTACAACCTCTTTTTACTCAACAGCTGACAACAGTAATAGCTGATGGAAGTAGCTAATACTCTGAACTACACACTGATTGAATCAAAGTCAGCAGCAGAACCTCTGTGAACCAAGGGTAAAGAGAGGAAGGATGTACTCTTAACCCATGTATGTTACTCTCCATTTCATACCTTCAAAAAAAAACGTATGAAAAAGTCTCTTAGTGCCCACTGGAGCAGGATATGAGGTAATTGGAATCAAGTGTTGTTACTCAAGGGAAATGATTAATAATTTCTGGATTGTAACAAACTTAAGTGAAAAACCTACACAGGAGAAAATCTCAGATTCAACCAAAACCCAAACAGTCTCTCATGCAAACCCTGAAAAAGTGTTGAAGCCTGACTTTCTTGGGCAGGCAGGTCCATCCCATCCTTTCCCAAAGCAGGAAAGCAGATATGAGGCGAAGGACAGAGGCTCTGTGAAGAGTGGGCTCCAAAGGACACCCTCCAGCCAAACACTTTGTAAGGACCACAGCAGCACATTTAGCATGGAATCTCTCTGCATCCTCCTCTACCCCTACAGTGAACAGGCATGTACTCACAGCCTCCGCTCAGCCAAATCTCAAGGAGGGGAGATGATGAGGCTTATACCTAATGTAAAGCAGTGACCACGGTGATGACAATTTTTGACAAGGTCAGTTTTGAGGACCTTACCCCCATCTAAGCTGCGAGACATGGTGTAACGTTTACTAGAGGAGCGCTCAAAGTAAGGTGCAGGACGGTCTATGAGGGCACTGGCTCTTCTTGTCTGGGCCTGTGTCCGGCCGCTGTAGCGAAACTTGGAGCCCAAGGTGAGGAACTTCTTTGGAGGTGCTTCTGGCAGCAGGAGCCTAGAACACATCAAGCAGTGCACCTGTTATTCCCCCTCCTCCAAAACCAGTCCACTGTTTCTGCTGAGGAGAGAAGACGACTGTTGGGTATCACTCTCCATCGTAACCTGCGCCTCACCGGTCTGTGGCTAAAACGGAATCAAAGGATGCCCCTCATACAGCATGACAAAGCCACTTAGCTAAAGCATTTGAAGATCTGAGTTCTTCCAAATGGACAGGAATCACTCAGCTCCTTCATGCTTGAAAATCAGATTTACTATTTTCTGATTACCAAAATGAAAAATAAGGAGTTCCTTGTACCAGAGGCCCTGACTGGGCTGAAATGCAGATGTATCTCTTCAAATTTAACATGGTGATGTTATGCTGAGGACAGGGCCAGAACTGATTTCCAGTCAATGACAGGCAGTATTCATTCACAGGGTGTAGACATTTTTCAGGTTAGAGCTCTCCCACCCTCTGTATGGTATGCATGGTAGCTGGCTGAAGAAGCCATTTTCCTGTCATGGAGTCATGTTTCAGACACTGATTTTTATTAAAAATTAGAAAATACCCCAAAAATGCACACTCCATTTCTCTTTAGATCTTTTCCTGCTAAGACTGCATTTCATATGGATGTACAGACAGCCTGAAGCAACAGTTTTAAGAAAGGAGGGAAATTCTTCAGTACTCGCAAACATTCCCCAGAGAGGGTTCTTAAGCACTGGACACCCTTTCCAGCTGTTGAAAATCTCATCCTTTTGGGTTTCCCTTGTTAAGTACCTATTTAATGACTATCTTAGTGCTAACTAATTACAGCACTTATTTCACTATCCCAAACTTTTCTCAGTTCTTCTTAGAAGTCAAAAAAAATAGCTGCAAAACTCCTTAGTAATCCTAAAATTACAGCTATGGGTTCGGTATTCTGAGTGACCTAAAAAACCACGGCTTATTACTGTTGCACTTTCATATATAATTAAAATAAAAATACTCTTCTTTTTTTTTAAACTCTTACCCGCATCCCCACCAATCTTCCATATAAGTTGTTCTCCCTATGCAAGCTTATATGCAGTAGTGCAGCAGAGCCCTTCATCTCCTTAATTATAGCAGCTGATAATATTGTGGCACAGATAAAGCAAAATGATTAATTAGGACCATGTGGTGATATTAAACAGTATCTAACTGAAATAGTATGAATAATTTGGTGCAACATCTCAAATTTTGAAAAAGCAATAACCTTCCTTTATCTGCTCAGAGGTACCTCATGATCAAAAAGACAATTTGGTTTGAAGGGTTTTGTTTCTGCTGACAGAATTGATATTTTCTGTTGCGTTTTATATCACACCTTTAGGAAAAGAAATCCACGTACCTGAAAAATGTATGGTGTTCAACACACACTTTCCATAAGCGCTTTGCAGCACGATGATTTGGCAACTTAAACCCAATAGTGCTTTCAAATTGCTCAAACTAGGTAGGAAAAAAGAATAAGTATGGTTTTGGCGCTGTGCATCTATTTTTAGACAGTGTACACAGGTTCATCTTCATTTCCTCCACCTGTATCACCTCATTGCAAGGGTGAATGTATATGCTCATGTATATAACCACACATATACATATTCTACAGAAAGTATTCTGGGAAAGAAGCTGTGAATGATAATCTATGGCAGTCTTTGAGGATCATTTCTGGGGGGAAGCTTTGGTAATGAGCAAGAGATTTCTTATGGTGACAATGATGTTTTGTACCCTATATTAACAAAGAGATCAGTGAAGACTTGGGAGACTTCTGAGAAAACATCACTCAAGTGTTTTAACACTGTTGATTTATTTTCACCAGTTTGAACTACAGTGGGAAACCTGGTAATAGCTGGAGGCGAGCAGCAGTCCTCAGGGACTGATTTGGTCTCATACAGCCTTAGATTAAAGATATTTACAGACAAAGTACTACTGTTAATAAATCACAGTGGTTAGAGCTAATTCATCTGAGGAAGATGAGGCGAGACAGGTAATTGAAAAGAGTTGTCCAGAGATACAAAAGAGACCTCTTTAGACTGTGCTGCAAATTTACATATTTCAGATGCAGAAGCTGTGCCAGCTATATCTGCTGTAACATGTTGATGGTTACATGCAGATAGCTGAGTAGATAAAATAGAATCCCTGTGAAGGGAGAAAGGTAGACAGAAGGGTACTTGCAAGGAAATCTAGATCCCTATGGAAGCTGACAGGGAAATAAGGCAGGAAACAACAAAATAATAAAGATGATGTAGGATAGTGAATCACATTATCATCAAATGTAATTTGGACAGAGGCTGCATTGATTATTTTACACACAGAACTATGACCTGGTCACAGGATACTGTGTACCAAGACCAGCAGAGCTCAACAGGGCGGCAGTGGTGGAGAGCTTCAGCGCAGGCATTGGGAATGCCAGTGACTATTTGTTTAGGGTTTTAAAATCATACTCAAGGCTGGAAATTTGGTTACTAAAACTGTGTCTGCTGAGGGGCAGGACATGTAGGTTTGTGGATTTTGGTTTAGGACTCTAAAAAATGTTCAGGGGTGGGGAGCCCCAGCAAGTTTCCCAAGTCAATTATGAAGTCAGTCCCAGAGACATTGGCTGCATTAAGGGAGAAATGCCAGTCCTCATCTAAGTGACTTCTGTCCTGCTATACAGCTCCATACTCTAAATGAATATGGGGTTTTCATCTGACACAGGCCAATTATTGTACCGGCATTTGAAATGGAAATCCTCCTTTGCCTGCGATGATCCTGAATTTCTTAAGAGTTATCATCTTATAGGCAGGCTGGATGGAACTTTGAACAACCTGGTCTAGTGGACGGCACCTCTGCCCAGGGCAGAGGGGTTGGAACTAGGTGCTCATGAACCCCTTCCAACCCAAACCATCCCATGCTGTCCATGGTTTCTGGGTGAGCGCATGCTCAGCCCGTGAGGTCGGTATTTGCTTTGCAGCCGGCTGAGCCACGAGAGGGCACTCACTGTACGAGGTTTCACAGCCCCTTCCCCAGAGCCACAACAGCAGCTCCTGTGGGCCTGGGAGGGCTAATTGTGTAGCTACCCAAAATGCTGTAAATACACTGCTCTGATATGTTTATAAAGTTTGGTATGGCCTGTCTACATCTCTTAGTGGGTAAGATAGATCCAGTTTCATGTACAACATGAGGGAGGAGGATAACAAGCTCTCCATGAATAAACAATATGCTACTTGAATGCCCAACATATTCATAATATGGATGAGCTTTTTATGTGCAGATGGCCATATTTATTCCTTACACTAGTTCATGGATGTAAACAGAAAAATACCAAAGTTGCTTTTTACCTGTATTTTAAAGAAAGTATATACCTAACCTTTCCTAAGAAAATCAGCATAAATTAGGAAATATAAATGGAGAGGAATGTTAAAAGCTTATAAGACAAAACAAATCAACAAATCAGTAAAAATTCATGTTCTTTTTCCAAGAGGTTCATTCACTTAAGAGAATCAGGATGCCCTTACCTCCCCTGGTCGGATTTTGATGTAGAAGTTGTTTCTCTTGTAGGAAATTTTCAAAACCTTTGGCCAGGCAAATCTATTTATTCTGAGTCTGTCTCGATATATTAAGAGTCCACTTGCACAGACTCCTAGCATGATTTCCACTCCTTCAGAATCCTGGAATAGCAAGCAATGCACTTTGTTGAGTATTTCTATCCTTGCATCCTACAATACTACAGATTCCTGTATTCTGTGTTTCTATCTGAGCTATGTCTTTTTAATGCATCAGCTGTAGTGACCTGATTTCTGAGCACTACCCTACTCACTGAATGCATTCAGGCAAATAATAGTAAGGTTGGGCAGGGTGAAGGGAACTGAGGTTTTCAAATGTTTCCTTATATTTTACAAAGACTCCAAAAGGAGGAGGGAAATTTTAGATGTCATTAAAAGAATTGTATCAATCATATAGCAAAAGTTTTATTAGCATAATAAAAAAGAACTATTAGCATAAATACCAGATTGAAAGTAAGTATGACAGCATACAAATTTACTTCTCCTGGTATCACTCATCTCCATGACTAAGCCTTGTGAATCCTTAGATAGGTTTTTCTTCTGTAGTTTGCTCATCTTGGCTTCAGTAAGTTTCCTAGTTTCTTCAATGCTCCTATGCTTTTGCCCAGTATTTTCACTTTGAAATGCCCAGTGGGCATGAAGCTGGGAATTTGGACCAGAAACTATTATTTTTAAAAGTGTATGACCATGCCTGTGCTATAACCTACAGGAGGCTGTAGCTCAGATACATTAGCACTACAAAAGATTTGTCCACAATCTTATCATAACATGCCCATAAATAGGTGGTTTTTAAAGTAAGAAATACAGATTTGTCTTTCCTTTAGAAGTCTTCAAATAGTCTAAAACCAATCTTCACTATCTTCTATCACTGTTTCTTTGTTTAGCTAAGTACTAGTACTGATAGAGAAAAGAAGAATCCACTTTAGAGTAACTGAGTTATTCACAAATTGTTTTAAAATAACCTGAAGTCAAAAAAACCCGATCACAGAAGCTATGAAGATGTCACTCTGATAATCATGAAATTAATTCATCATTTTCCTCTGGTTTTCCCAGTCAGCTGTCTTTTAGGCACTTTATGAAAATCTGATTGCATTTCAAGACCAACCCAATGGCATGCATGGTCAGTCATGATGAAACAGCTACAGTACAGCTTGAAATGAAAAAAAAGTTTTAAAATCACAACATAGAAATAGTGCAATGAAGTCACTCCAGAATTACAAAACACACCAATAGAGGACATATGGTCCAACAATGATGGTATCACCATTTAAATACAGATTTTTTTCTAAATACAGGTCTTGTGTAGTATCACCGTCAGGCACTACAGAAATGACAAAGCTAATTTTTTCAGTGCACTTCTGTTTCACTTTCCTAAGCAAAGAGCAATAGCCAAATACAGTGAATACATTCTAAAAAACAAAGTCTCATTGCAGTAATCACTCTGCCTGGTGAATACCTGAAATGTAAGTGTGCTCATACATGGCACATTTCTTCAGGTCCTGAAGCCCCTGCAAGGGGCTTCTTTTTTTGATACACTTTCTCAAAAACTTGTTGAGAAATGCCTTCTTCCCTTATCTCCACCTTTGCTGCAGATCTAAGTTTATTCAAGATTTCTGTTACTCATTGGTATCAGAGACTGTTTTCCTATGTGATACTACTAGTGTAAAATGAAACCTGAATAAAAGAATTTATTTTTTTTCAGGAGCCATGTGGTTGCATGGCGCAGAAATCTGTTAGCTGTAATGTTCAAGGCACATCCCTCTAGCTCTGCATATGAATGGGGGAACTTCCTCATAATGCTGACAGCCCAGAGGACAAATCTATCTATTTGAACATATTTTTCATCACAGGCTTGCACTGGATAACTGGGAACTAGTTTTAATGTGAGCTGGTGAGTCCAACATCTGTCCAACACCAAAGATATTGGCACAGCCTTAATGAATTGACATTTACATAGAGACATTTGCCATGGCACAACTTCCAAAAGGCATGCACAGAGATACTTGTCCCCTAGCCTGACACCATCAAATCTTACTGGCAGACCTAATAAAAACTAAACATGACTTCTCACGCAGAGTCTACTTTTCCCACCTTCAGCTTGGTTTTCAAGATGACTGTTGGGTTTCTTAACCCACAGACAGACACATCTCAGTTATCACCACAGCTTTTTTTAAAAAAGAGCATCAGTTTGGAGAGAGATCAGCTTTTCTACTAACTTCTCTTGCCCTGAGTCTTCTGATGTGAAAAAAAAAGAAGAGCAAACCAGGATACTAATACTTTTTCAGGAAAGAATAAATAAAATGGTTATCTTATAATATCCCATCTTAAACTTCGCAGCTTTTCTCCAATATTGTGAAAAAATAATTAGGCCTTAGCGCTATGTTATGTAAAATTTTCAGTAACAAAGCCTGTAACTTATTTTAAACAGCAATCCATTTAGTTGCTGGTTTTTGGATTTCTTTGCATCAGAAGAAAAGCTATCAAGTGACATTTGCCAATCCATTTCTCTCTGCTCCAAATGCGCCTCAAGACAGTGTGCATATCTGCAGGATACAGGGAAGGCAGTGGCATCCCTCCTGGTAGATGTTGCCCATTGAGCTGTACACAGATTTTTCATTTTCAGTGAAGGCAATTAACAGAACACAAAAGATTGCCTTGAATTCTGTAACACACATGCACAGCTCCTACAAAATGCCCCAGGGACAGGGTTGCAGGCTCTTTCAAGATGTGAGCTGCAAATTTATCTTAATTCTTGAAAGGATCTGCTGCAGCAAAAAAACAGGCTCACAATAATTTGACCTTTACAGAAAATGCAGTTCTCTCCACAGGGCAGAATTCTTTGGTTCCGTATTCACTTGCCAAGGATGTTTGCTAACCTCAAAAATGTAAAATCCATTAGTCTTACTCTGAAGAGTGAAGAAAACAATAGTAATTATTTATTTGGGAAAAAAAGGCAACCTAAAACTCAGACAACCAACACAAGGCTAATAAGTAACTCCCCCAAGTCACAGTAAGAATGACCATGTTTTATTCATAACTTAGCCTGCTGATGATTAGAGAAACTATTTGATCATTGGAGAATGTTTTCAGGAGAATTGCTGCCCTCCCTGTCAACTGTAACAACCACACTTCAGGAAAGAGACAAGCTGCTGTCTCCCCATTATCATCAATCTGATTAGGTTTCCAGCAAAGCTAAATAATTGCTTGAAAGTCCTTTGCAGCATAGAAATTATCTGCTATCCAGTTAAGATGGCATGGTTGGCCTTATTAAAGTGGAAAATGTAGTTGAATCGCATGAAAATTGACCACTCTCTTGACAGCTTCTAAAATCCTCCCTCATCACCTCATCCATTCAGTATTTTCCTCAAGGACAGCATTATTTAATCAACATGAAAGTTGATGTGCAACTTCTTTGAATCTATAGGATAAGTTATGTTATGGTTACAAGATATATTTACACTTATTTCATGAGTCACCTTTCCTCATGTTGACACATGATTCATCCCACAAAATTCCTGTCTCAAAAATACAAGAAAAAAAATCAGGGAGTACATGCAGATCCAAGTACTATGCCACAGGAGACATATGGTCAGTGAAAGAACTAAAGTACACACCTTGGCATGATGGAGATCAACTCCATACATTGATAGTTTTTTGGCATTCTCCAGGAAATGCATCTCAGCTTCTGCAGGTGTCATTCCCCTGTGGAAAAGTAACCAGTTTTAGCATAAATGTTAAAGAAACAGAATCCAAAAGAAAATCCAGCAGTGGGAAACATTTTCAGCCTGTCAGAACTATAGCCATACCCCTTAGGTAGCTGGGTACCTAGCAGAATGCACCTAGGTCTGGTGCAGACCTTGTTAACTCACATGCTGCAAAGCTCTTTTCTATCCAAAGACACACGGAGGACTCTTGCCCGAAAAATATTAAGTACACCACTGCAGAATTCAACATCTCCAAGATGGTACGTGAAGCAGCCCAGAGCTCACACTGGTGCCCTCTGCTTACCTGTGGCTCTTGTGCAGCTCGATGACTTTGTCCTCCAGCTCTTTCGTGTGGTTTGGCGCGAAGCGGAACTCGCTGATGTAGTCGCTGCCGTACTCGTCGGGGTCGTAGTCGCCGAGCTCTGACTGCACGGTGTAGGAGCCCAGCAGGGCCAGCGTGACGAACGAGCAGGGCAGCCGGCCCGAAACGATGTCATCTCTCAGCTGCAAGCAGAGGTAGTACCTGCAAGGGAGCACCAAAGCAGCTCAGGCAGGGCTCCTCCACCGCTGCCCCCAAAGAAGCACCACTCAAGCACTGGAAAGAGGCCTCGGCTCCAATAGGAATTTGCAGACAGCCAAGCTCAGAGATTTTCAGCCATTTACAAGGACAATAATAATTTTGTAAAAACCACCCCAAAACACCAAGCTCTTGCTTAATTTATCAGTAGGAACACCTAATTTATCTTTATACAGCAGCATGGAGATCTCTTAATAAAATAGGTTATTACTTTGTTTAGTGACCTAGATAAAGAAATACCCATTGAACATGCTAGATTTCTATCATAAATCACTTACATCTAAAATTACCTGATAATTGTTCAAGAAGAAAAAAATAATTAAAACCCTCATATACTGTTCATTTAAGACTAGCTGAGCTCGAAGTCATTCAAAAAACATAAGCTGTCTCTTTAGCAACATGTTGTTCTTTCTCAGAAATACATTTAAACAATAAATGCTGTTTATTAAGCACAGAAATGTGCAGTGCAAGGTTTCACCAGATGAAAACAGAAAAAAAAATGAAAAGCATTGGTTTGGTGGCAGAGTTCCCGGGGGAAATTTAAGAGTCTGAAGAGGAATAAAGCAATCCTTTCCTTTGGAAGTCCTCTGTTCAATTGTGAACTCTTGGCACAGTGTCTTTCTGCGCAGTACCTACCACAGGGGACCCTGATCTAGGCCAAAGGGTTCATGCTACCTTAAAAGCAACAAGTAGTCCATAAAGCACTGAAGGTTAAAAATATTTAAAAGTTGCAAAATGTTGCAACAGGCCGGGGAACAGTTCCATGATGGCACAAAAACTCATCATGGCTTGAAGTTTTTTGTGCCTCCTTCCATGGAGGAAATCAGGTGAGGTTTTGTTTTCTTGTTGTTGTTGTTGTGGTTGCAATATGAATACAATATCAGAGAGCAGAGGTGTAGAGTGCAGAGCTGAGTGACTTGGAGAGCAGGGAGCAGCTATTCATGACCACCATATTTGCTATTCCATGCACATCGATTGCTTACTTTGTCAAATGATACACAAAATTTACATGCATGTTTATTCTCATCTGTCCTGGTTTCAGCTGGGAAAGAGTTAATTTTTCCCTAAGTAGCTGGTACAGTGCTCTGTTTTGCACTCAGTATGGTCATGAAACCACAACATTATATCACTTCTTTCCTTTCATAGTCATGATTTTATTTACAGTAATAACTGGCAAAAATGGGCATCAAGTATCTTTGTGAAAATTAAAATCAACTCATAGGAATATATTCTATATTCTAAGGAATATACATATTGAAAAAGCTGGGGTTTAGGCTTAAAGTTAAAATAGTTCATAACACAGGGGATAGACACTGTCCTTTCTGTCAAAGCATTGCATATTTTCCATAAGCTCATATGAAAAAGAAAGACAGTGGGAATACAAAGCATTTCTTTTCTTGGATAATTAGAGTGTAAGTGCTACCAGGAACAGCTTTTAAGCCACTTCTAAAAAGGCCTTTAATGTTTAAAACACCTGGTAATGTCTTCAGATAGCTGGGCAGGGTCTGGAGGGTAGAATTTCACGTTAAATGCAAACTGCCAAGCACCACCTGGAAAAGAACACAGATTGAAAGTAAACTGCAAGTGCAAACAGAGATGCTCATGCCATTCAATCACCAGCAGACTTAAAAAATATCCCAGACAAACAATTAACAGGAGCAGGTTTTAGAACATTTTTCCCACATGTCATACTGAAGATACTGTACTAGATTAGATTTTACAGCTCTTTTCTTATTTAGTAGAACTACCACTGAAGTGAGGACTCTGAGTGTGCAGTAATTTATTATTAATACTAAAAAAAAACCCTCAGTCTGAGAAAAAGGTTTACTGAAAGTAAGCACCACACAGTCTGTACAAGCTTTAAAAACCAATAACCCAAAACACTACACTGGGTGGCACTGGAAGCACCACAAGCATGAATGGGCTCTGGAGCAGGGTGATGTGCCGAGGTCTGGCTGCCCAAAGCAGCTCACAGCATCCTCTCAAGAGTGCTGCCTCAGCACACAGCTCCTTTCTTCAGCAGACATAAATTATTGTACACACAAAACTGCAAGGACAAACAGAGAGTATGACTGCAAAAGTACATAGCACTGGGGAATTCTTATTTAATTATTTCACTAAATTTAGCTGACCCATGGGGTAGATACTGGTTTGTATCTCCAGAGTTAGCAAAATTATTTCTGGAGTGTTAGCTTTAAATGTTGTAAAAAAATAATACCAAGATTTAAAAGAAAGAATTGAACATGGTATATAAATATAGAAGTTATTCTGAAAAAAAGGGTTAGCTTACACTAGCATGTGACTTGAATGCAAATGAAAAGCAGTAACAAAACCCCAAACCACATTGTTCTTAAAAGCAACAAGGAAATTTTATCCCATGGGGAGGCTCCATCCACTTTGGTCTTCCACACATCTAATCTCAAATGTTCAAGGTCAGGCTGGATAGGGCTTTGAGCAACCAGGTTTAGTGGGAGGTTCCCTGCCCATGGCAGAGGTTGAAATTAGGTGATCTTTAAGGTCCCATCCAATCCAAATGATTCAATGATTCTAAGAATGACAAAGAAGAAGTTTGATGTTCACCATCAGGACTTCAGCTCTTGGCAAGACTTTTGGAGTCCTTGATTCTAGGAAGTTTTCCATTTTCTTGGGCCATTTAAGACAGTGAAAGGAAGATTTGGCTGGCAGCAAAGATGGGGCATGGTCCCACCAGAGAGCAGACCAGCCCCAAGCTGGGAATGCAGCCAGAAGTGACACCTGGTTCCACTAGAGACGGAAGGGACCATGGCCTGTAAACTTATTCCTTGGCACAAAAAAATAAAGCAAACCTATGATAAAGCCTATCATAATAGCAGAGATGGTTAAGATAGAGGAGTAAGCAGTCTTCACTCCATGTTTACAGGGTTGAAATAAAACCTAACACTGTGCAAGTTAGTGAGTTACAACTAACGGGGTATGAACCAAGGGCCTTTCTCAACCACTGGGATGAAGTCCCAGCAGTGTGGTCTGCATGTTGCACAACTCAACCAGCATTCAGCAGGACTATATATATATGTTTTGGAAAGCATTATGGGTAACAGCACTACTTTTCCACTGTTGGCCTGTTCCAAACTTCTGGGATGAACTGTACAGAGAAAGCAAATTATTACTGTCATTTTCTGCAAATACAACTGTCCACTGCCTCAAGTCCAGGATGAGACTCTTCTGCCCTGGTTAATTTCCTGCTGTCACAACCCTTCATTGTCTATTTAATGGCCTGGGTACATAATAAATGAATTTCAAATACGTGGTGGGGAGCTGAGCTGCTTTACTTGCATTGACCATCTGTGTAACTTAACTCATGGTGGTCTAAAGCACCTTGCTCTCCAGATCCATCCCTTCATGAGATTTAAAAAAGGCAAATGTTCATTTTTTTGTATTGCAGATCACTTACCTGTAATGAAAATAATACTGGAGGAAAAGGGAAGTTGCTCATAGTTAGTGGGGAAATTTTCCCACAATGTAAATTAACCCTTTTAATCTTGGAGAGGGAAGAGATTTCTTTGCCAGGCCTGACCCAACAAATGTCAACTACCAGGTACATTTGTTTGTGGAAGCACAAGTGCTAAAAGACATCATTTACAGAATGTGCAAAGAAAAAGAATTACTAAGGCTTTTCTGCCCACAGAAGTCATACACATAAACATTTTGTCAATTTTTAAAAGTGAGGGGAAGTAAAAAAATGCATGTCAAGTTTTGAGCCCAGCAGTTTCAAAAAGGTTTTCCTTTGACTGATTTTTGGATTTCTAATGTAGCAGATGCCTAGTTGTAACAACTGAGCAGTTAAAAAGAATCACGTGAATCATAAAATTGACTGAATGGTCATTTTAGGAGCAAAGATTAACCTTCTGAAATGAAGAAAGGAAAGGTATTTTAGATAAAGTACTATTTTGTATCAGTGAATTATTTCAGTATGGGGCATGAGCAGTGTTTCTGAATATGATATAAATATCAGTAATGCAAGAAATTATTCATATACGTGGCCTAGTCCCTAAGGTTACATTGCTTAATGTCAAACTTCAGGATTTTGCATCTCTGCAAATGTCAAGTTGTTTTCAGCGATGCAAGTTCATGTGTTGCGAGCATCAATCATGGGGTAAAAATGTCTCACCATCATCATGGGGTAAAAAAATCTACAGGATGTACAAAATTCCTTTGCTAAAGACTTAGGACAGGATACAAAAGATGACTGTGAAATACGCTTTGTCCCCATGGGGAGACATGTAAAAGGGGGCAATGATAACAAACTTACTTCGGATCTGCTTCTTGATTTCCTTGGCAGGGTCCAACCAATTCTGCAAAGAAAATGTTTCCTTTTTTCAATTTGAATTAGAAAACACAATAAACATTATTTTTAAAACTGTGCTATGAGTCAAAGCTAGAACATGTGAAGCTCTGCCACCCCTTTCTCCTTGGAGTAGCAGTAGACAGGGTTAACACGAATTTTCAAGATGTGGCCCTGGGTAGAAACAGGATTTTTATTAACCTTCACAGACTCTGAGGGCCTAAATGATTTGAAATAAGAGAATCAAAAATAGGAATTGGTAAAATGAACCCACAGAGATCTTTTCGCAGAGTACCTTCTAGGAAAACTAAATTTCTACAAGCTTGTTATAAAGAGGTGTTTTTGATCAATTTTTTTTTTCTCCAGTCCTGGAAAGGCTGAAAAGGATAAGCAAATGCAGAGTAGGGCACTACCCTGTTTGCAATGCAGCATAAGCACGAGGGGCTCTCCAGGGAAAACCAGAGGCAGAACAACAGCACCTCTGCCCCCATCCACATCACAAAGAGCCCGGTGACTATGCAAGACAAAACCCCTGCTGGGGAGGTGGAGAATTATCCCAGTGATGTGTTAGTACTCCATGGATGCCAAGGAGCAGATGAAACTCCTCTGGAGGAGGCACACAGCAGCTTGGGGTCTCAGTGCCTCTGCTGTCTTGACCTCTAAGAGAATCAAATTAATATTTAAAATGCGTCACAGCCCAGAACAAAAAGTTCGCTTTCCCCAGGAAAGTTCCACCTTCTCCAAAGAAAGATAAACAAATGTATCAGAGAGACAATAAAACACTAAAGGGATACCAAACAAGCAGAACACAACAATCCCTCCCCAACAAAAACAACTAGTTTGCAGCTGTCCAAACCTGCTCTGTGGTGAAAAACAAGAGCCTGAAGATCTCCAGCTATTGCTGAGCACAAAAGCACACTATGCACCAAGAAATTAAAGATGCATTAGGATTTCTGTTTACAAAGATGACATGGGATGTGGGCACTGATGTCTGGCTGGAAGTTATGTTCCAGACGATGAAGGTGAATTGCTAAGTACTTTGACATTAAAAATATGCATGTTATTGATCAATAAAAGTGGCAGCAGGCAGTTTTTCTTTTAACTGTTTAGCTCTGTAAAGTAACTGGTGACCTATAAATGTTTAGTGCTTCTAAACCACATGTTAATAATGAACCCATGATTCTCTTTCCCATAGGAAAGCATACCTATCTGAAAATGCACTGAGACTTCTGCCTAGCTTTTCTCAAAACTCAAAACTAAGCACATGTTAAGGCATTATCTTGCACTGGCATGGACCAAGTATCTGCTTAAGTGTTTTTCTGAATTAGAAACAAAGAAGTCTGTAAAGAAAGGGGGGAAAAGAAACAAAAAGACCAATTTCTTTCATATAATATATATTTGAATCAAAAGGAAGCCTAAAAAATACAACTGTTGCTCCCACAGGACATAAACAGCTAAAAACGTAGTAGTAGCTTCAGCTCCACGAAAGAAGACCTTTCAGGTCACACAGAGTACAAAATACCTTCAGCTGGTGACCTCTGCTGAGCTACTGTACTTATTGTTAAGAAATTTTGTACTGGTTTCTGTCAAAATATTTATATTAAAATGCCAAAATAACGTAATTTAAATTATCCTTTCATACTCTCTCTTTCACCATACCACATCCCAAACAATGTAGGTATATATCACCTGCACATCAGATCATCTTTGGCACTTGCAATACACAGCTTGTTTCATACTGAATTTGGGATTCAGGACAGCAGAATGTGATTCACTATTGCTACCAGCTGCTTCTGAAGACTAATGTCTTTAGTCAAATCAACAATAATGCTAAGATAAAGTCAAGACTTGGAGCCTTCCCTTATCTTAGCAGTTAGCAGGAGCAGTCAGTCATCTCCTGCCTATCTGTGTCCCAACCACTATTATTTAGCCATATTTTAGTATTATATGTTTTGCAGTATATCTATGAGCGTAAATCTGACTTTCATCTATGACAGTAAAGGAATAAATCATACTAGAAAGGGCACCAGCTATATGATTAATATCTTTCATGTCATAAATAGCTGAAAGAGAGGGAACCCAGGGAAACACAGGAGATGGTCTTGAGAAGTAGTCACAAAAAACAATTGCTCAAACTGTGTCTATGGAACTTGGCAAGCAAGATAAAACCAGCTTCTGGATTGTTTGCAGCTGTCTAGGGAGTGTCAGAACTCAGGGAGTTCTGATGTTCACATGCCAAAGGCCACCTGCAGTTTTGTGGGTTACCTTTTGGTTTTCTGTGTCTCTGTATGTTAGACCAAAGTAATCTTTTTCCAAAAGGTTCAGATGCTCACACACTTTGTCGAATAGCACTTGACCTCTGGAACGTTTCTGTGGGAAATGAACAGAAAACAAACAAAAAGATGCTTAAGTTTGCAAAATAAAGTAATATAAGCATCAAAATAACACCTTTTCTGACAAACCAGTAACCTCAAAATTATTCAAATCAACACATCCATCTTTCCAACCTATTGACCTGGAGCTTCAGAGAAATCTGCTGAATGGGGCAAATCCTCTTTCCCTAAGACCTCAAGTGTTCTTGCAGAGTTAAAAGTAAGTCATACATATCATGTTTCAACTTCCAACAGATAAATCTCTTCTGTCTTTCAGAAACTGCAACTTCAAGAGCATGATGAGATCATACCTCCGCAAATCAAAACAATTCTTTGTGTGCAAGTAACAACAAATAGCAGTACAAAATATTTCTGGTCATGGATTACTGGAGTTGTGACTGGGGGGGCAATCCACTGGAGGAAAAAACCAAACATGGACACACTTTTTGCTTTGGTAACAGTGCAAACTGATTTCAGGATTTCATTTTTGTCTAATGCACAGGGAAATGTGATTGTGCCATCTATGGAAATCATAGTATCTGAATGGGAACACAGCTGGGTAAAGAAAAAACAGCTTTCCAGTGCCCCACTAACCTTCCTCACTGCTGGCATGTCAGATGAGAAGGCCTCTCACTGTCAACACCCAGAGCCCTTAGCAGAAGTTTCGTAGTATCTATCATATTGGACAGTAAAAATTCTGGTCATCGTGGTTCTCAGTGTTGTATGGGAAATTGAGAAAAAATTCTCCAGAAAACCAAACAGAAACATCCTCTCTATAACCTACACCTGACAACTTTGATATGCACTAACTGCAATAAACAATTCAAAATTATTTGGGCCATATTCATCACTGTGTTTCATCACTGCCTGTTTTCCAAAGTGCAACTCAGCTAAAGGAAAAAATCTCCCCACTTTAATCTGACCACATGCATACATAAATATTTTAGTTGATGTAGGCACAGCATTTTCTTTATCTGTATTATACACATGATTAGAAGCAGATGGGAAATACACTACTTGCTTCAAAGGCAATGCAGCCAGTTGACACAGAAGAGGAGAGAATGCCACCTCCAAACTTCCCTCTGCCAACAGAGTTGCGCCCGGACTGCACTGCCAGCCCAGCAGCCTTGGCTGGGAGAGGGCAGCTCAAAATCCAAGCTGACACAGCTATGCCAACAAACCCACGGAGCCCAACGCTGGCCTCAAACTGTTTTAGAAGTTGTAAGCAAGCCAAGAGAAAAAAAAAAAGAAAGAACTGAGGGTTGCTGCCTAACACCCAGTGAAAACATTGCAAGAGATGATGGAGAGAGTTGTGAAACATAATCTAATTTGGTATTTTTACTGGCATTCGAATGGTATATTGGAAAGGACACTGGAAAACATCCTTTACATTTTTATCAATGGAGAAAGCATGGCCTAAAAAATGTTCTCCAGCTGAGGAAAATAAACCAGGCCCAGAAGTGCATTACAAGTGTATTCCTGTAACTTCATTTACTGTGCCTTCCAGCATTATTTAAGCAAACAGCTCTAGGCCCTTGTTCTGCGTGTCACATGCTTTCCACCCTGTAAGTAGGAAGCATAAATATGCCCCAGCTCCTTTATAGTGTCAAACAAGCGTTTAGTTAATTCTTCACGCCCCGAACTTGAAAGTAGGTAACAAGAGGTTGGTGGTTTTATACTTGGTGTTCTCTGCAGAGAAAGAGGCAGATAAAAAAGATCTTAATACTGCTGTGTGGAGAGGAACCAACTCAGAAACTTCAAGCCAAAATGGTCACATTTCTTCTATAAGAAACCAATGCTGCATTGTTCTTGCTCTTCTACTTGTTAACAAACTAAGTAGTTATACCAAATAGAGAAAAATATGCAGGTTAGCTCAAGAGGACACCAGCTTTGAAAACCACTATGTCTGAGCCAGCGCACCATTTACATGTATTTGAATTGTGGCACTTCAGTGCTCTCTTAATTTTAAGAGTCACTCAAGGCCAACACAGGAGCTGTTTTATGTGGCCAATCCACGTAGCTACACAGATGTCTGTTTTGAGAAATAGTAGCTAGCAGCTGCAAGGTATGGTGTTTTAAGGGGGAATTACAGGAAACAGTTGTGCAGGACTGTGCTCTAATAAAAACCAAACGCCCAGAAAACCCAGTGCTCAGTATTTCTTGTTTGGCTACACACTGCAAGTGAGAGTATCTATGGCAATCTGGAACAATTTTCATGGCAATATAACCTGTTCTTCCTCCTCCTGTATGAAGATGCCCAAGTTGTACGTAGTCATTTTCCACAAAATTCCTGCTGCATCAGGATATGGGAAAACCCTGCTGGTGGACATGAGAAACACAAAATGTAACTGACAGCCCTTCCCGGCCAAGGTCTTCTCTTCGCCATCACAAGGTAAGAACTGGTGATAGTTGAGGGAAAGCCTTACCAAGACCACTTATCTTCCTACAGAAATGCCCATTGATGCCTTGAGTTTTGGCTTTCATGTTTTTCAGATTCTGTGCTGCTGAGGGGTGTAGTTCTGAGTGTCATATTAAGTGTTAGTCACCTCTCTTCACAGAGTAGGTAGACAAAACAAATCCTTTTCCTGCCAAGGACCAAGGACAACCATTACATATTTTCAGGCCCAAAAGCACAAACAACAGTAGACTGAAGAGAGAAAACAAGGAGGATGGGACTTCATAATCTGAAGCTGTAATTGGACGATTAACCCCCAATATGCAAATGGACCAAAACTTATAAAAGTGTGAGACCTCATGACCAGCGGTCCATTTTTTGTGACCATTTTAAGTGCACCTTGGGTGTAGCCCTGGCCAGGCTCATGTACTGAACAATGTGCATCCTTAAAGGCCTTTCAATAAATATCTACTTTATTCTCTAGCTCTGTCCAGTCTCTGTTCCAGGTCAGCCTTCCCAAGGCATCACTAATGGAAGAGAAATCCTCATGCACCTGCATGTAGGCAGCAGTGTCACTTTGTACCCATGTGCTGTGAGCAGGCACACTGATTCTAAAGCATGATTGCACAGAAATACAGTGAAGGGAAGCTACTGCATAAATTCATGGGAAATTAAGAGGTTCAATTAGAAATATATAATTAAAGCAATTGAACAGACCTCTTTTGCCCTTGTTAATTGTTTCTATTTTGCTGCATGCCCAAATAGCCATGCCATGAAAGGCAAGGATATCATTGCTTTGGCAGGGAAAGAATGGGAGGAGGAGAGAAAGGTCAAGTTACAAGTTCATATAGCTCCTCAATCCATCCTAAACCTTTGCTTTCCATTATTTTGGAGCAGCAAGTCTAAGACAATGAAAGATTTAAAGTCTGCTGGTTACTGTAGATCACAGGTTAATGCCAAAAATGCCAATCAATTCTCAGCAGTCCAAATAATGTTCAAAAAATAAATAAAAAAAGAAAACTTGGTGCTATAAAATACTGACTTTGTAAAAGAAAAAAATTCTGAAAGGTAAATGTGGCAAGAGCAGCTACTAGAAATATTCTTAGATATTTTTCAGGCATGAGTAGGATGAAACAAAATGTGCAGATATGATAAAAGATGCTTTGCTTAAGCTCTGGGAAATCAAGTAAACAGAAGGAATACAACACACAGATTAAACAGTATAAATGAACACAAAGGTCTGGGACCAAAAACATTGTGTTTTTTCACAGCCTCATCCCTGCAGGTTTATAAAGGCCAGGGCTCTCTCTTGAAGCTGGAATGGGAATAAACAGCCTCCTGGTGAAGTTCCCAGTGAAAGGAGCCAGCAGCAGCAAACTTGGCAAACCAGTGCCCGCCAGCAATTCTCACACACAAGGAGAAGCAGCCTCTCTTCTCACCAGCTTCTTCTCAGTTTTGAAGCTGAGTTTCTCCCTCCTTGAGATGCTGAAGGTCACAAAAGGCTCTCTTGTCCCCTAATTGGCTTCTGTACCATTCTCAAATCTTTTCACATCATCTTCTTCTGCCTATATCCCTCCATCATACCCCCATCAATTACAAGGTCACCAGACCAAGATTGTATGAACACAGAGTGAAGAGCTCAGAAATTCAAGTACTTCCACCTTTGCTCTGCCTGGATAACAAGATTATTATCAAGTCAATTATTCTCATTGGCAAACATTTGAGTACAACATTTGGTATTTCTTAATGCAGAACAATAATAAGAAAGTTTTCCTTTATTATTATCAAACCCATAAGCTGTACTTATAATAAGCAAACATTATCAAAGTGAAAAAATGCAAGCCTTTGTTATCACTTCAGCCACAAAATATGTACTGTATGGTAATCACAGAACCACTGATTGGCTGAGGCTGGAGGGGACCTCTGGAGATTGCCTAGTCCACCCTCCCTTCTCCGGAAGCACCACCTAAAGCAGATTGGTCAGGATCATGCCCACTTGGGCTTTGAGTATCTCTATTGATGGAGACTCCACAACCTCTGCGGGCCATGCCCATAGTGAATTACTTTTTTCTTCTGTTTAAATGGCAATTCACTGTCTTTCACTTTGTGCTCCTTGTCTCTTGTTGTGAAAAATGTGTACCACTGACCACATTCTGGCTCTGTCTTCTTCACTCCTCCTATCAGATGTTTACATACATTGTTAAGAACCCACTGAGCCTTCTCTTCTCCAGGCTGAACACTTCCAGCTCCCAGCCTTTCCTAAAAGATGTACTCCAGGGCCTTCATCATATTTGTGGCCTTTTGCTGAACTCTGTCCAGTGTGTTCATGTCTCCCTTGTACTGGGGAACCCAGAGTCAGACTCAGCACTTCAAGACTGAGTAAAAGGGGAAGGATAATCTCCCTCAACCTGCTGGTAACATTGCCCAGGATGGCACTGGCCTTCTGTGGTGCCAGGGAACATCGCTGACTTCTGTTCACCTTTTTGCCCATCAGGACCCTTGAGTAATAAAAACCCTGTATTGCACCAACCTAGCTAACAAAGCCATATGTTATTGTACTGTGCTAAGCAACGAGGGAAATGACATAGAAAATGAGCAACCAACAACTTAACACAAAGATATGATACCAACTTCCTTGTCCTACAGGTGCTAATAAGACTCTGGAAAATATAGGGAAGAGATCAGGAAGATTTCAAATGTTATGTGCTGGATGGTGCTTCCCAGGCTGGAAGCCAGTTGTGATGAAGGAAAATTTATCAGGATTCAGATCTGCCACCTCCAAGGGACAAATTTTATTTCTGTGAAAGGCTGTAGGCTTGGCTGCCCCATGCCAGGAAGCACCACCTCTCCAAAAGGTCTTCAAGCTGCTGTGGCTCCTGGTTTGGCAAATCTGCCCTGTCCCTGAAACAGTCATTTGCAGTCTTCCTGCAGGCCATATTGGCATCCACCCCGATAATGCAGCCTGAGCCTCTTCTGACGCACCTGACCCTGAATGACCCACTTTCGTTTGTTGGGTAACCTCCAACCTACAGGACCATCTTTCCTAGCACGGTGCCAGCTAGAGCCATCCATACTGAAGGTCTGTCAGTACTCAAGCTTCTTTCAGACAGAATTCAACCCTCTGTCTGACAGATTTCTCACTGGAGGGGCAATGCCAATCTGGGACTGGTAGCTCAACATGGCTGAGGAGCCTCTGTTCTCTGAGGATTTCAAGGCATTGGTCAGGCAATGCCACAGCTGGCCTGACTGCATCTGCTCACTGCCCTGCTCTTGTCAGGGGCCTCCCCAGGCCTCTCCAGTGCCTTTGAGCCAGCACAGCCGTGATACTGAGATCTCTGTGTACCTACCCAGCTGCTAAGGGGTTCAGTGTCTGATTACAGGGTAGAGTGTTGGTCTACTCTCAAGGCTCTATTTTTGCTCACTAACAGACTACCCTTCTCTCACTGAGAGAGAAACAGGATGAGGAGCTCATGAGCAGCAAGCAGCCCTCTCTGCTTCCTAGAAATGAAAACTCTTGAAGCCTCCAAAGTGACACACTTTGGGGCGGTTCTGCCTTGGCATTCAACGCTGCAGTCTCATGTGGATGCAGAATGCTGAGCAAGGGCTGCTTGCAGCATGGAATCAATTACAGGAGATCACATTCAGACCAAATTTTGCAGTGCTAGGGAAAACAGAAAGTGAGAACAGAGTTCCACAGCCAAACATCTATAACAGGATTCATTTTTGCCACCAATAACCATCAGCTCCACTGCACAGTAACCGCAAGGTCAGGACAGCCCGATGAACTGACTCTTCCCTTTCTGATCAGTCAAGGAGCACAGCAAGATGAAATTGCATCACAGCTGTGGACCTGGATTTTAAAAGGGAAGAGTTTGCATGTAACTTTCTGCACAAATACATATGCAAACGACCTTGCTGCTTTCCTGGGAAAAGCTGCCAAGCTACCAGTGAGCAATGTCACACCAGAGCTAGCCTGGCATCCAACTCCATACAATTACTGTAATAACTCTGGTTAGGCAGGAGCGCTGGAATAAGGACAAACAGATCAGTGTCATGAAATCCCAGCACGAATAATTGGACTCGAACTGATGTTGAGGTTATCTGGTTCACATTCCTAATTAGCATTTGCACTTTCCAATGGATCTCAACAATGCACTGTGCAAATGTGTGGGCTGGCTCTAGCCTTGCATGCTGTAATGTATTTTGGCATGTGGCTGTACTAACCTCTTCCTTTTCCCCCTCTTCCTTCTGGTGGGGAAGAATTAGCTAAATTTTTTATTTTTCATTTCCAATGTTTCAATGTTTTTTGGATGAAAAAGATTTCAATTGTGTGTGGACCACTGATTTTATTTCATTTTACTGTTTCAATTTAAATTACTTTTTGCAATGTAATTTGGTTGATACTTTCATTTTCTACACCGCATGGGCTGTGTGGTAGTCTCCTATGTGCAAACACAAGTAAAACACCCGCAAAAGTTAAAATGTACATGGCAACAAATAAGTATCAAACACAAGGGGAAGCTTCTCCATTTCCAGATTGCAGCTTCTGCAATTATTCTTGCAACATAAACAAGTGAAAATGATTAACTGGTTGTCGGGAGTACTTTGTACTCACCACAGAGAGCACTCTCTTAACAAAATTCCCCCAGCTGAGTCTCTGAATTCCAGCCTCCTGACAAACAATTTCTCATTCTTTCCTCGTGAACTACCCAATTTTACACAAAATATATGCCAAATCCCAGAAAAAAAAAAAACAGTACTTCTGCAAATACTCACTACTTGCAAGCTGAAGTGATCAAGCCTGCAAGATCACTTTTGCATCAAGAACCGCATTTCTGGGGAAGGATATGAACATCACGCATATGTCATAAATTAATATGCATAGGCAACTATATATATAATTTGATGCATACAATACATGCGTACAAACAGATGTGAATTTGTAAGTGGATGCTCATTGTAGTTCCAAATGCAGAGAAGCATGTGGCCACATCATGTTGCTTCTCCATCAGAAGAAAATCAATCAGAGATTCTAAACTCACACAGTCATTCTGGTAAGGAGCACATTTTTATCTGTGAATGAAATAATAATCAACATACCACGGCATTTCCTATGTTCTTCCTGAAAAGAGTTTGAGCTGTTCAAGAATTGAAGAGCTGAACTGAGAAATTCTAGAAACTGATCACTATACTTTAGGCCAGAAAATTTCCAAAGATGGAGAATGTGATTTTTTAACGTCTTGGTTGAAACCAAGAGAAAGAAAGAGCAATTTCTTTTTCTCAAGGAAGGTAAATGGAAAAAGTCATTCTGAAGAAGTGTAACTTCATTTCACTTCTACACATTTGTAATTTGCATTTTCAAAGGATTTGCTCCTTCCCTGTTTATATTTCTCCACAGTTTCTCTCCACAGGGAAAAGAAGATGAAGCAGAAAGGTGACAGGAGAGAAAACAAAACCCCTGAATTTCTTCAAACCTACAGTTTCTCAACTGAAGTTCCCAGCAGGAAGCTAAGTGAGAAGAATCCAGAAAGAAAAACAGGATAGAGAATCTTTCCTGGAGTCTTAACTGGCTGAAAACCAGCAAGTTTTCCTCTGGTTTACTGAAGTAAATATCACAGGTGCAATGTGTAGGATAAAAACATCTGTGAGCATAACATGACTTAACCACTGGAATTTAGATCTCTAAATCCCCTGCTGTGCTTGCTGAAAACGGCGCTGGCAGTTCCAGAAGCATCATCAACAGTTAATTCATCTGAAAGTTCAGTGTGTTGCAAGTCAGGCTCTAGACATTCCACAAAACATTTTCAAGTCATTTCTCCTAGGGAAAAAATCCTTTGCTGAAGTTAGCAGTGTAACACTGTGCACCACAGACAAAGGTAGGATATATAGTGACAAAGCAAACAACAAATGCCCTACTGCCCTCTTCCACACAGACTAACAAAAAAAGCGCTTAAAAATAAAGGAAATTAACTCATATTGTCTTTTAATTCCAACTACTTTGTTTCTTTTGCATATGCAAAATATTATAAAACAACGGCTTGGGTTGGAAGTACCCTTAAAGATCATCTAGTTTCACCGTTCCCTGCCACAAGCAGGGACACATTCCACTAAACCAGGTTGCTCAAAGTCCCATCCAACCTGGCCTTGAACACTTCCAGGGCTGGGGCATCCACAACTACTCTTGGCAACCAGTGTCTCAGCACCCTCACAGTAAAGAATTTCCTCCTAACATCCAATCTAAATATTCCCCCTTTTAGTTTAAAACAGTTCCCCTTTGTCCTATCACTATCTGTCTGAGTAAAACACCTCTCTCCCTCTTTTCTGTAAGCCTCCTTTAACTACTGGAAGGCCACAATAATGTTTCTCTGGATCCCTTTCCAGGCTGAACTACCCCAACCTTCTCAGTCCTGTTTTTACAAGAGAGGTGCTCCAGCCCTCTAAGAAACTGTGTTGCCCTCCCCTGGATGAGGAAGAGACATAAATATTCAAAATATAACACATAATCTTTAATGATACATGTTCATAAATGTATCCCTAGGATGGACAGAATGCTCTCATCCAGTTTGTAAGCAGTTGGCCAGCAAGCGTAGGAGATATTGAACAAGATATTTTTGCCAGCCTTTCAGGATGCAAAGGGGAAAAGGACACACTCCAAGAGAAGAAAATGTTCAAAGCAAAATATATTCATTTTTTGGTCCTCAAAAGTTTTCCATACTTCAATGGTAAACTGTATTTGGATATGTCCCAAGCCAAAATTCTATATAATATCTACTGAATAAAATACGTAACCACAAGTGGGGAGAACTAAGAATTAGGCAATTTCAGAAAAATTTTGCTGAATAAAAGCTTTATTAAAAAGATTTTTTTTTCTGTTATGAAGCTACTTCATGTACAGAAATGCTTTTCCTGAAAGCTGCATATCAATATAAGCTCTCCAACTGTTCTATTTCTTTATTAACTTCTTTATGTGTGAACCTTCATAAAACATCCCAGTAGGTGACTGATATAGACTAATAGTTTGAAATAAAACCTGCAATAATATTTTGCATATCTGTCTCTGCCTTCTAATTTAGAACACTATCTTATACTGCTCTGCACATATAAATGAATGCCACATAAGGAAACAGAGTAGATGAGAAGGTATTTTAACATACAGTGATGACTGATCGCTTTCTTTTTTTCCATTATGGTAGCACTATAATTCAGTATTTTATTGATATGTATTGCAACACACCATATTGACATGTATTACCATTCCTGAAAATAACCTTTTCTGTCAACCACTATGCTATCTAACCAAGCATTTAGATAAACAGATAAATACGTAACACTGCTTATCCTACAGTTACATACCTGCAGCAAATGTCAATGACATTGTATAATATGACATAGTTTTTATAAGGGGCAACCTTCATTAATGCCATTTGAGCTCACAATCCTAAACAGCCAGCACTAATCTAAAAAAACCCAGAGGACTGCTAAATCCCAGTAAGAAGATTGGTGACCTAGTCCCGATTCTGGCATCAAACCAAATTAGGGTTTTTGCCTTCTACATCAGCAGCAGAGATCACACCAGCACTGGCCCCACATGAGCTCTAAGTGTACCAATGGGTGCTCTTGGGAAAATAGTGAGCATTCTGTTCATGACAACACAACTGCACTGGAGAAAAAATGAACACTATGGAGCATGTTTTTATATGTGGAAGTGTGAGAGCCATGTCTGCCCATGCACAATGGCTACAGAAACACCTGTCAAATGTGATGATTATCAAATGCATCCCAAGTGCATCAACAGAATGCACACCATATAAACTGAGGTCTGCTACCAGCCTATGAGCACTACTCTCCGACAAATGAATATAAAAACACTGAACACAATTTCTCAATTAGAAGTTCGGTTCTCAGCACATTTATTAGCTTCATGCATTTGCTAAATCATGACATAAAATAATAAACAGTATTCCACTTATGAAGGCTTTTCAGCAGAGAAAGTAACCCCCTCACTCAGCTTTCTTGAGAGAACAGACTGTTTGGGCTTGGATTTTAGCTAGACATGCAGCTGATCCATTGGCTTAATGCCTCCTGATTGCCCTCTCGCCTCCTGTAAGACACTCTGAAGTAATTCAGGTGTGTCTCTTGGGATCCACTACAGCAGCTGAAGCTTTCCAGTGGTGGCTATAAATATTTTCTTTATTCTACCTATACTTGGACAAGCTCAGCAAACACTCATCTCTCCTCATTAACATGCTAACTAACTGTGCATGAGCCTAGTACCAACACAGCAAGGGGAACCAATCACTACCTGAAATATAAATAGTCCTTGGCACGTATCAACAAAAACAACCATAAACAGTTTGTTTATTCTCAGCTGAAAAAAGCTCTACTGTCAACATAGTCCGATTTACAGAGTAATCTTGCCATATGAATTTAAAAGCTACAGAGCTCTCTCTGACCTACATTGCCAGCCCGGAGTGAAAAAAAAAAAGTACACTGCAGAGAAAGATGCTCTTGAGGCAGAAGAGGGAGCAGGACAATTGGGCTTTTAGATTTGGGGTACTTTAGATGGTATTGCACTATCAAAGCTGGAGTTTTCATGAAAACTAACGTATCCTGTTCTCAAGCTACATCCAAGCTTTATCCACTTCAGATCAAAACCATTTCTGCCAGAGTGAGATAAACCACAAGAGACAGACCTTGCTGCCTATCAACACTTTGCTTTGCAAGCAGATATTTCACCACCCAGCTCTGTCCATGATGTTCTGTTCACTGTATCAACAGACAAGGATAAGAAAACACAAAAGCAGCCCAGTGCTGCATGGGGCTCAGCTGGAAAAAAACCAAAAAAACACCACTCATATGAGGCATTAAGATATTCTTTGACATGCTAATATATTAAGAGGATGATAATAAAGTAAAGAATTACTTAGTTTGGGTCTGGAAATGGCAATTCTTAGTGTAAACATGGGAAGAGCTCCTACAAATTGGAGAAATTTAAAAAACTAGAAACAGAGTTGCTGATGAATTTAGACAGCTCGGCTGGGACTGGAACAAGCAGCAGGCACTTCAGTGACACACAAACAGAGCAGGAAACATGAAAAATGCAGGGAGGCTTGGCAGGAGCGTGACTGGGCAGTGACATGGAAACCAGCAACTTCTGTGTTGGTTGGGCATGAGGTAGAGGGGGGAATGTACCTATTGTATCTAAACAGTAGAAGGCTTTGAGTGTCCATTTGGAAAAGGGAAAAGACAAAGCCTTTCACCCACTCATTTTGATTTCTATTCCAGCAGTCATTAAAAAATACATGCAGAGGTGGGGTGCTGGCTGCACAAGGCACTCCAGTAAGAAGCTGGAGGCTCTCTGGGGCAAAGAGCACCCCAGGCAACAAGCCTGGAGAAGACAAACATGAAGGGACTGATGCAGTCTTACTCTGGTGAGACCATCAGCAAGGATGGTGACAAGGACAGGACTCTGGAGCCAACAGATCTCTATCAGTCTGGGGTGAAAGGCAGGTGGAAGATCATCCTCTGCTGGGCTCTTGCAAACAGATTAACCAGCAATGAACCATGCAGTGCCTCAGTTTGAGTGTGCATGACCAAACCCAGTTTTTAAAAAACTTTGCCAGATGGAGAACAAGCTCCTGCTGCCTGGCTCATGTCCAACTGGTGCCCCAAGGGGAGGGAACTGGAGGCAATATTTCAGTAGGAAGTTTTCAGCTAACCATTTACTCCCAAAAATATGCAGTTGCAGAGCAGCTGAAAGCATTTGTCAACGTAGGTGGACCCCTCACAATAGTTTTCAATGTTATGAAAAATGGCTGGCACCTCCAAGATATCAAAATGAGTATTTTTGCCTGATAAACTCAACTTTTCACTGCACAAACAATTTTCAGAAACTATTAACAAAAGGCAATAGTTAAGAGGATTAAATGTAGAAAATGTAGAGAAAATGCGTACTTTTTTTTTTAAGCTTCTGGCATTTGATTGTGACCATGTTCTCTGTTGTGCAAAAATGTGTAATTTAAGGCCCCACCTGCTGTTCACTTGGTACATCTAAAGAAGTGACTTAGTTTTAATTCTTAGTTCCTCTAAAATACTTGCATATTAACTGGAGAAAATATCTGTCTAATCATTTAGGTGTCTCCCTACCAAGGTTGTATGAGACCTTCTCCCTGAATACCACAAAGCCCAGATGTTCCCAGCCACAAGAAGATGTGGAGGACCTGAGCCTCCCATGGCAAGGCTGACTTGTTTTGATTTAGATTTCTTTAGCTTCAGTGAAATAAGAACAATTATCATAATTACTAAAAGAGAGTCCAAACATTTTTATTTTTGTTTTAATTATCAAACCGAAGAAAAAAATTCCTTCTCTGCTCAGCCTCACAGTTGATCATTATGAGCTGGATAACATTGGTGCTGATTTCCAGATCATTGTGCTTCTTGAATTAACAAGCATTTTAACTCGTGAAAAGCAGCCCATGGTATTTAGAAAAAGCAAGTCACAAGAGCTGTATATTAACTTTATTCGGCTGAAACATATTCAGGCAATACTCAGACTCCTACTGACATGTGTCAGGTAACATAGATCTTAAGTGAATCCCCTGGCTAATCCAAGTCAGCCCTAATTAGAGGGTCTGGGGACAGAAAACATGCTGTGTAACAGCGATGATGCCTCTCAACCCAGTCACTTTTACTGAAACATATCCTGGGGAAGGAACAAAACCCAAAACAAAGGTCTTCATATTAAATTAAGTGAAATGTAAGCAATGAGTAGGTCAAAAGGAAAAGACTTATTAAAAAAAAGTCCCTCTTGCATTCAGTAATCAGTTTCACATGTAAAGCCATTTGCAAGAGACTGTGTGGAATTCATTAAACAATTAAAATATGCAGGGGGTAACCGAAACAATATCCTTCAGAATGCAGAGTGCATCTTATTACAAGGTTTCCTTCCTGACCTTAAAACCTACCTCAAAACGGAGGAGAAATTTGATGTTATTACACTCCCTCTGCAAAAGTGGCTTGCAGGTCCACACACGGAAACTCCCAGGGAAGGGTTAGCTCGGGCACTGTGTGGGGAAGGGGACCACAGTGCCATGCATTCCCCCTCTATCCTACAGAAACACAGGAGGATTTTTCCTCTAGAGGGAATCCTGCAGCTCAGGAAAAGCAGCACAGGCAGCCACCACTCTCTTTCATTTCTGGCAGATGTGGCAGTGCAGAAATAATTCCGCTTGTTCTCAACTCTTCAATCCTGTCCTAAGACAATCTTCAATCACTTATTTTTAAGGAAGCGTCCTGTATTCTCACTTTTTAACAGGAAAATGAGAAATGCATGCAAAATAAGATACTTCAACTACTAGAGAATCCATTTATTTCATGTCCATTTTGTCTTCAAAAAGGATCATGAGGCCATATTTGTGTAGTGCAGAAAGGGACCAGTTCACTCCAGTCTGCTTCAGTCCACATTATAGATCCTGGTTTCAAATGTATGAAAAGAAAACTTCTTGCTATTTCAACTCAAGCATGCCACTCTGATGTCACCTGAGGATATGGGGAAACCCATTAAGAAAGTGGGGACTCCACCACGGAGGAAGTCACCAGAGGTTCATTACACAGGCATAACAGTGGCTACAGCATGGGACACTAAACCACTGCCCAGGCTGCAGTGGCAGCATGACTGAGAAAACTGGAGTTAAAAAACACCCATGTAACAGTGTATTTTTACCAGTCCCTTTCTACCTCAGCTGACATAGAAGTGGGGTTAACAGTAATACTTTGTTAGATGTTGTTTCTCCATGTGCTGTGCAGCTTATCTGGATCCTACGTCAAGTTGCTGTTTGATGTAGGGCTGCAGAGATGCCACAGACAGGCTGCCATGGAAACATTTGTTTTCATTCACTGGTGGACTGCATGATAAGAAAGTCTGAGTGGTACAGGAATGACGAAAGAGTATAAATTACCACTGGCCTCAGACAGCTGAGCCTTTCAAAATTAAATCTAATTATTTTACCATTTATTTAGACAGATTATGTTACAGCTTTCTGCCCTCACAATGTGAGTGACAGCATGTATATGTTTAGAGCAGAAACAAAGACAGATTCAAACTTGTTTTAGGAAGACACTAAATTGAGCTATGCGTAATGGAGAGCATGACAGCTTGTTCCACTTGCATCTTTTAATTAAAATGCAGTGGTCTAGATAACAGAAAATTGAGATGGGGCAGAAAAAGACAAGAAGGGAAATAAATCCTAGAAAAAACACAATTGTACTACAGCATTTGAAAACTCCTACTTAGAGCTGAAGAAACATAGAAATAAGTTATTTTTGCTCGTTTTCTTGAATCTTAGGAAAAACTTGAATTGGTGTGTTCATTGCCTTTTTTAAGGTTATCTGAAAATAATTTGCAGTCTTGTATCTTGCTTTTTCCTTAGCTCTTCAAACCAACGAATGCAAAGCATAGGTCTAGCCTGCCTAAAAGAGAAATCTTCAGCTACCACTTTGGTCAGTTTTGGCCACAGCTCTGGCCTTGGATGCTTTGACAATCAACATTTCTGAGCCTGATGCTAGCTGGGAGAGCACAATGAACAACCCAAGGAGAACTACTGCCAGCAGGGATGGACATCTAGGTGGAAACCACCATCCTGTATCCCTCTGAATGGACCGCATTGAATCTTGTGATCCAGCACCCCTCAGAAATCTCCAGGTTCTTCATGACATGGGAGAAACACACAGCCCTGAGGCTGTTTTTCTTGGCAGAGTACAGGGACAATGTCAATGTGCAAATGCCTCTTCTCCAAAAGCCAACATCTTGGAAAGGAATCCTCCCACTGAAATAAGGCTGCCAGTAGCATCTGCAGGCTTCTGGATAAGAGGAGCATCGGGGGTACAGATGGTAATACTGGTGGTTTATGGTTTTGGAGAAGGATGAATGAACAGGTTGGGTTACCTCCTTAACCTGGTTTTGGCTTGTAATGTGTTACTGCATGAAAGACTTTCTGGGTCAGGACAGATAGAGCACACAGGCAGTAACACTGCAGGGCCTCAAGGGAAAGCTTTTACCTGGTATTTGCTTAAGATCCTTTTACTGAATGGAGACTACATTAGATGACCCCCTGTTAACCTCAGCTTTGAAGTTGGCTCCACTACACTTTCCCTCATACATCTCATACAACACGAAAAGCCCCCAGTGTCACAAATGCAAAGCACTGAATGTGAGAGAGACTGAACGATATAGCAGGAGACAGTGAAGATGCTCAGCATTAAATATGGAATAAGAAAGAGGGGCTTTTGAAACAAAGGACAGCAAGGGCATAATGGATTAACCAAACCTGCCTCAGAAGTGTCTCAATCTGTGAGTACGTGCCACTCTGGCTGCCAGGTCATTAACGAGATGAACACATAATTGATAAGCTGCAGGTTGCGCTCTACTGGAGAGCAATAAGCTCCTTTAAATTACATTAATATTTAACATATATAAAAAGCATTTGTCATTTGCAAAGCACTTTATAGAGTAACTGATGGATGCTATAATGATCCCCGACTCCCAGACTAGCAAATGCAGTTGTGGAGAGATAAATACCTGGCCTGCATCCAAATCAAGATTCACTGACAGAGCTATTATTCTAGCTCAAAATTAGGTTTCTAAGTTTCTGGTCCTTCTAGATTATATTGCTTTGTAGCCTTCAGTAGGTAGAAGCAGGATACACAGAGAGCCGAAAAAAGGAGCTGACAACACAGGATGAAATTTCTGACTCACATCTAAAAACTGTCAGATCCCTACCTTGGGTCACTGTCCACTCTGAAAGGTGCAGTTATGTGGATTGAACACAAGGAAAGGAAGTGTTAAATATCTGATTGCCATGTTGTCTGTCCCTCTCCCTTTTCTTTTAAAGAATTAGTCTTGGTGAATTTACTGACCTCCATAATTTGTTGGGTGTCTTAGTATACTTTATATCTTATATAGACATATATATATATACATATATATATATGAAAGAACTGAGATTAGCTCACTTGCTTACAACATGGTGATAATAACACCAAGGGGGTGAGTTCAATCCCTGAGTTGGGAATTCACTTAAGAGTTGGACTTAATGATCCTTAGGGATCCCTTCCAACTCACAATATTATGTGATTCTGTGAAAACTGCATGGCTTTGTGTGCTGCTCCAGAGAAGAACATATATATATACATAGATACACACATCTGTATGTATGTATCTATGCTTGTGCATATATATATTTTCCCCCCATTTGATACAGTGAGTTCACTTGAATGTGATCCTTAAAACGTCAGTATTTTTCTGAAATACAATAGACTATTTCTCATGCAGCAGCATTGAGTTTCTGTGTAATTGACACAGGACTTTATTACCCAAAACTTCAGTAGAACTTCACCTTCACCCTCCTACATGATTTCCTGAGATGTCTCCTGACGCCCTTAGTTTCCCTGTCCTACTAACTCCCTTTGTGAATACTTCTTTACTCCCCTGGAGAAAAAGCACAGTGAAAGTCACATCATTTGTCTTGGCTGGACTCAGCATCCTTTTGCTGCAGCTATACTTTATGCACATAGGAGGTAAGACTTCCTTTGGATCTACCAAGAATTCCCATGGGCTGGAGTGGGCTGTGCCAGAGAGGCACCTGCAGTTGTATCATCCATACACACAACATACTGATAATACTACCTAGGAAGGATGCAAAGTCTGAATCACACCATTTAAGGTATGCAAATTTATGCACCACTCCAGCTGCACTCATTGCCTGAAAATATTTGTTCCTACTAACTAACTTTGCTTCAATGCACCCCATGGTCTGCTCATCATCATGGCCTTACAGCTTTGTTATTTGAAAATTCATCCTTTTAGGAGCTCTATTCTCATCAATATTACATTCTGCCCGGGAAGTCTGATCATCTTAGAAGCAGATAAAGTGATTACTGATGACATTCAATACAACTTGAAAATATTTCAGCAATGTAAGTAGAAAAAATTCATACAAAACTTATATTGGACATTATTCAAGAGCTATTCAGGACTTGGTAAGCAGAGAAATCTGAAAAGCAATAAAACATGATGGCTTCCATATGCCAGCATTTTGACACTTCAAGAGAACTCAAGTTTAGTGAAAGAGTGAAACTTCCTATAAAAAGTATTATTCACAGCATTTTTTTGCATAAGTGGAAATCTAACATAACAAATCTCCCTTTCTGCTCCATCTTAGATTCTGATAAAGCTCAGCCTGCTAGACAAGATTTTCATAGAAATCTTATTTGGTAAGATTTGCTTGATTGTATTCCAAAAAGTGACTCACATTTTACAAGCGAGTGGCAAAAGCTGAAATGAGTTGACTCTTTCCATCCAAGCCAGTATGAGTCATTCCTCCAGCTTAATGGCTCCCACACTATCCCTGAGTGACAAAACTGAGACTACACGTCAAGAAATGACCATTTAATAGTCACAAAAGATGTGTCCAGATAGCTAGTCCTAGACTGAAGGAAACAACATGGGACTTGGCCAGTGAAATCAAGATACTCAAGTACAAGATACTCAACCTGGATGGCTAATTTGCTCTAAGAGTAGTAAAATACAACCTTCTGTTTGCAGCTCACTCCTAGAATCAGAACACTTGACCCAAACTGTAATGCCAAGGTTAAATAAAAATCAGTAAGGTTTTTCATCACCTGCCACTCTCCAAAGCACTGAAAATGAGAGTAGCTGAAGGACAAATGGGCTGAGTGCAACGTGATTGTAAAGATGCCATGATTTGGCTCCCAGTCAGGTACTCCTTTTCTCCGTCCTTTCTCCTTCTCCATGATCCTGTGGATTTCCCTTTCAAGTCTGCAGACTATTTCATCTCTGCCTTTATACCCTCTTGCTCTCCGCAGGTGGCTTTTCTTCTCCGTGGAACCCGGCAGTTACCCACAGGATGGTTGATTTAGCCAGGCCCTCCAAGGCACATCCTTCCTCTGCCACTGCTTGGTCAGGCTCAGCCTTGTCTTGTGTGCATGACCTTCTGACCTAAAACAGGACAGGTTGGTCGACTGCCTAAAAATCACCTTGATGACCATGACTGAATGGAGAAAGAGTCTACCCTGAGATGCTGAATTTTCTCACCCTTACTCTGAGATGCTAAATGTGCTCACTTTTTGCTTTTCTGGGGCCTTCTGGATTTGAAGGCATCCTCTTAGCATGGGTCTGCCCACGGGCACAGACTGGCTTTTAAGTGACAGCAAAGACCATCCCCTAAAAGTAAGCTCCTGTCGGAGTTCCAGCAGGGAAGGCAAGCTTCTTTACAGAAAAATTACAGAATCTTTTTGCCAGTAACATTCAGACACAGTTATGATTCACAGACATCATGGAAAAGCACACAAAACTCTCCACTCTCACTGCTATTTGTGCCTGACATTTCCCCGCTTGCATAGGGTGTCTCTCATGTCTGCAGTAATCTCACAATAGTCAGAATTACTGTACGGACAATGATTCAATGGAAGACTCAAATCAGTAAAGTAGCAAGGAAAAGAAAAGCCCAGTGAGATCAAAATCCTTCTTTGTTTATGGGGTTTGTTGCCCATACTTGGTTTTCTGTATTCTGCTGTGGCATGTGCCAACAGAAATTTAATCCTCAGGCTGTTTCAGGGAGTGCTCAGAATCCCTCACCCAGCTCAAATCTGTGCACCATCTTCAACAACCTCTAGAAAAAAACAATGAAAGTATATCTGTACTTGGCACTGGTGAAATATCATGCCATTCATCCATTTTCTTACATTAGAAATACAATTTTCACCATTTACCTCCTGACAGCATGAAAAAAAAGATGACAAAAAGCCATTTACCTCTACTTCACACGCATATTCCGACCCATCCAGGAGCGTCACTTTGCATTGCATATTTTTCGGTTTCTTGACGATCTTAAGAGGAGACTTGGAAAGTTTGCTAGATGAAGATTTTTGAGAGAGCTTGTCGTCCTCTAGCTGCTGATATTCCAGCTGCTTTGCACTCGCAGCAGCAAACTCCTGCTCTTTCTCTGTGGCCTATAAAGAGAAAGAAAGGTACTTTTTGAAGTAAGATAAACCAATCATGTCCTGCAGTTCACTGCACATGCTGCACCCAAGCTTTTAAGTGAGCTTTTTTGGGGGCTTGGACAAGAAAGCCCCTGATGCCTGCAGAGTCTTTTCAGTAAAGATTTCCCACATTCCTTCCAGACCTCACTTCTCCCTCCAAAACATATAGAACACCCATGAAGGAGGGGCATTCATGAAAATATTTTAAGCCTTCTACTTTTTCCACAGGTACAAAATCCCACTTGGGCTTCCTGCACTTGTTTTTTTTGGTGTTTTGGAAATACTGAGTAATCAGTAAATTTTCTTGATGAACAGATACTCCTACACTGTCTTGATAATACTTCAAAGTCCCATACCTGTTAAATCATAAGATGTTTCCATGGCGTCCCACGGAATAGAAATACACCATCAAGTATGACTAATTTTGCCCTGAATGAGGGCATGGATCCCCCTTGAACAGTGTGAATTTGTAAGGGGATGCTGATATCCCCAGGAGAGTGAAAGGCTCCCCAAGCATCCAAGCAAAGGGTTAAGAAAACATGACAGAAGTGAGGGGCCAAAAAACTTTAATGTGCAGCCAGCTGGCTAAATGAACAGGATGAGAGGATGCATTTTGCTCTCTGCTGATGCCCAGTAAGTCTCTCAAGCTGGAGAGAAGTAGGTGCTATTGGAAAGACAGGGAAGAGGGACAAGAAGTAAACGACCATGGCTGCTTTTGCTCGGGTTTATCTGAGGGTCAGGTCGTTTGAAGTCATGCACAGCCCACAGCCCTCTCCACAGCACTACGGGAAAGCCAGAACAGCTCTACAGCATTTTACCCTTCCTAGCAACAGCACTGTGCTGCAGTCATTACCCTTCTCATCAGTTATATCCCTGACAGACTACAAACAAAACCTCAACAGGAGTGCAGGAATACCTCAGCTAAGGCTTAAGTTAAATAAAGACATCTTTCTGTTATCTCACTACAAGGCAAAAAACCCCAACCTGCTCTGGCTCTGAATTATTTCAGTGTAATAAGCAACAAGCATTAGTGGAAATATATTGTAAATTAATCCTGGAAGCAAGTCTGCTTCCATTCCTTGTATATAATAAACCTTCATGAGAATGGAGCAAATCCATCCAAAGGCTTTAAGCTGCTTTGAGACCAGAATAATGTTGCATCATACAACCTGAAACAACAATGTACTTCTAAACTATGGCGTACTGTCCCTGAGTGATTTCATAAAAACAAGTTTAAGTCTCTCCTCTGCCTTCTGAAAATGGGAGAAAAGGACAATTTGGAGCTGGCTGTGATCCCTACAGTGTCAGCTCCCACCAAAGCCCAACAAATTACAAAGAGGTGTGGCAAGACCTCACAGTCCTCCTTTCTCTGAAAGGAGGACACAGCAATGGCCTCCTGGGCTTTCCTGGATGGGGAAACTGGAAGAAAGTAGTGCTTAAGAGATAAAATGGCAAGAGCTGCTTTCAAAATCTATTGCATCCCCTAGGCCATGAATGTTCTTCCTCAGGAGCAGCCTAGCACCAGCTATCTCTTCCCCCATGTAACTCCAGCACAAGAGGAATCCCTCCTTCCAGCAGCTGGACACCAGCTCTGTGCCTGGATGTCAAGGTCCTTGCATACCTTGAAAACTGGTGGGAGATGAAGGCACAGTGCATGTAAGCGGATCAGCTGTTTGCTGAGCATTTAACACTCACAGCAGCTGTGATGAAGTGGGAGAGTCCTCCTGGGTTCACAGCAAGGCTTGAGGCCAGCTAAACCTTCTACCACATCTGCAGGCAGCTGGCAAGTGGTCCAGCCTTGTGCAATGAGAAATATAAAACACTGAAAATGCCTTCTGCTTGGGCCTCTGCACAGAGCTGCACTGGTGCTGGTGGGCAGAGGGGCTGTGATGACTTCTGTATGTTTTGTCAAAAGAAATCTGCCAGGAAAGGTGCACGTGCACATATGTGGGTAAAAAAATGTTATCCAATGTTGGGGAAAAAATGCACTGTCTTATCCAGTGGCTCATTACATTTCTCAAGTGAGAGTTAACACTGTGCTCCAACAGAAACCAACCAACAAAATACCCCAACATGGAACTTATCTCTTTCAAGAAAACAGAAAATCTTCTTGAGAAAAAAATCCTCAACAAGGACACCCATTATCCATTTAAACCTTAGAACCATACTCAGTCTGCAAGCAATTTATGTGAATCCCAATGGACTAGTCATTACTTTCCATCATAAAGAAACTCAGTATATCAAGACTACTTCAGAGTTTTGCTTATTTATAAATATTAAAAAATATTACTGAGGCTATTTTGTTTGTTAAGATTCCCATCTACATTAAGATCAGAGGAATGTGTCTAGGTTAAAATCATACAAAAGGTTTTTCTCTCATTTGTCTGGAGAACAAAATATGCCAAGAACTATTAGAGAAGATTCTCCCAAACTATACTGACATGTTCAGGCATTGAGGTACTTTCAGACTGTATTAAGTCTCTTCTTCCTAAAGAAACCTGACATCCTGGAATCTAGGAAAAAAGAAAATGGCCAGTGAAAGACCCATGTACGCAGTGAATTATTTTGTACTCTGCGAGCATAGCTTCATTTTCTCCTAAATTCTTCTCCAAAGTATTTCTGCACTGTTTGTTTGTTTGGGTTTGGTGTTTTTTTTTTTTTTTTTGTAGTTTCTGTGCTCTGTTTTTGCAGTATTTTTAAGTATTGTGGACTAAATTCTAATGCAGCAGAAGTTGCTTCAGGGTTTGCATTTTTTGAGGATAATCTCTCTCATGTATGACACAACGTTCCAGTCCTTCCAAAGCTGGACCTCCTCTCAAAGGATGCCTCTGGAGTCATAGGATTCAGCAGCAATGATCTTGGATGCTTTGCAGCTTCTCATTGGGGTATGAAGTGATAGTTCCATGTTTGCAAAACACATTAATCCCATCTACTCATGGCAGTTGCTCAGAAACTTTGGTGCCCAAGCTTGTGTGACGCCACCTTCTCTTTTTCAAAGAGACAGGAAGGCAGGCAGAAAGTCAGGTTGCATTACACCTGACAGGAAGGACTCATTTCTCTAATACCTGTTAATCTCAATATGAAAAGATTATTCAGCTACATTAAAATGTTGGGGGGGTTTATGTGCACAGGATGACAAAGAAAAGTTGCTGTCATGGATTGGTAACTTAAATCTTCCTTCCCAAAGTTCTCTCATACAAGCAAGAGCAGAAATCCACTCCCTGACTGCAATTATGACAGCAAGAGAAAGAATAAGATCCTTCAGTTTCTGGCCTTTTAGTGACACTATTACAAACAGCCTTGCCTCGTAGTGCTGCATTTAAATGTTCCTTTCCTGAGATACGGACACTTAAGCCACTACAAAATACACTGGGCCCATCAGTGCAGTTGGATTTGGCAGTCTGCTCACAGTATGGACGTTTGGATTCAGTCTGGCAAACTCAGCAGGAAGGTGTCACATATCCCTTTCACTAACCCAGTTCTTCTATCTTGCCTTCCACAGAAACCAGCTCACTGGTGATCTCTGGCAAAGAAAGGGATCATGCAGCACTTGAGAGCACCCCACACCACTAACCACACAGTGGACAGGCTTGGCATCTAAATTAGGTTTTTTGTGTGTGTGTGTTATTTTGGAGTTGGGATTATTTTCTAGTTTGGGTTTTTTGGTTGTTGTTGCTGTTGTTTATTTGTTTTCTATTTTTAACATGAAAAGAAACTTGAAGTGGAAAGACTACTGAAGATGTCTGGAAAAACATCTATATAAATAATAATACTTGTGCCTAAGACTGATAGAATTACACTTTTAATCAATGACCAGTTTATTCGACACCTATCTCTTTTGGACAAGCAGATTTGCTTCTTTTCCCTAAACTAATTACAGGAAAGTTCTGATCTATTTGAGAGATCAAAATTGCTTTGCCAGCATTGTCTACCCCAACCAAGTTAAAGAACAGGAGCCCACTTCAGAGAGCCAGAATTTTTAAAAGGGTGGGAAGAGGAGGAGCTAGACTGGCTTACTCCACTCTCCAAAGGTAAATGTGATCAGATGAGGGTCATAACCTTATGGAGCTAAGGGAAACGATTTGCAGGTACCTCATTAATTTTGTGTCACTTACCCATGAAGAAAAATGCCTGTTAATCCTATTGACTGGAAATTATTAATGGAAAGAAGAAAGCAGCTTCCGCAAATTTAATAAGTACAACAATGAACTAAATGGAAAAGCATGCAATAGCTCTTCTGAAACCTATTACATGAATAGCTCAAGTAATTATAATGCAGTCATTTCAGACCCACGAGAAACTTAAGGGACCACAGATTCTTCATGGCTCACACATCAGACAAGCAAGCATGAAATCAGTGTTCAGCAGGTGTCAAAAGAAATGAACTCTGAAAACATTTTCAGCTTCATAAAAACTGACACTGTTTGCTATCTAATGCAAACACAAGGTCGAAGATGTTTCCTGCTTGGTTAATGAGATTTCCCTCCTATTTAAGCACTGGGGGCAGAAACACCTGCCATGAATTTAACAACTCTCTGCATGAGAACTATTTTTCTTTAAACGCAAATGACCAACCAGCCCAGACCTACAGCATCGCACCAAACACCCTTCCACACCTACCTGAATATAAATTTGCACTCCTAACGTGCCAGACTGGTTATTTCCCAGGAGCAGTGTGTGTGTGCCCAGCCAGTTGTGTGCAGTGAGTGTGTGCACTCGGGCTGCCTTACCTGCTCCTTTCTCACCGGCGTGCTGTGCGCTGCCACTGCCGAGAACTGCTCGAGCGCCGTTTGCTGCTCCTCGCTTGGCTGCGGCTGTGGCTGCTGAGGCTGCTGCTGCTGGTCCTGGGGCTGGGTCTCTGCCGCCCCTTCCTGAGCAGGGCTCTCCTCCTGATCCTGCTCTTTATCCTTGGACTCGGAGTCTGATCCCGATTCTGTAGTCATGGTTGATTATTCTGCAAGACAGGGTGAGCACACCTACTGAGTACGGTCTCAGAGCTGTGAATTCGTAAGGTAGGCATACAAAATGAAGAAAGATTAGAAAGTTTTGGTCTTAATACCCTCAGTCTTTAAAACTTTAGTGCCTATCACACTGGCCCAACCAGGATCCCTAGGAAAGCTTCCCTGGTGCAAAAGACCTGGTCTAAATGCACCCATACTCTTGGGAAAAAACATGTTGCCAAAAAATCTTATTCTACATAGTAATACACAGACATAATAGGACTTATATGCAAGTTAAATACAGAATACATAGTTCATAATTCATAAAGGGAGAGTAACACACTGGGCCTTAAATCTAACAAAACTCAGTGGAGTGTGGGTTTCTAAACTTGAAACATTAAATCTTTTGTCCTTTACACTGAAGTCAACAGGACTTGAGCTCCTCAGCATCTGCACTCCCTTTTGGAAATGTACTCAAGTACTTTTGATGCCTCCAAGCCATATATTAATAATTGAACTAGATGATCTTAGAGGCCTTTTCCAACCTAAAAGATTTTATGATTCTATGCATACTAGAAACACCTGAAATGGGTCCACCAACAGCAGTGCAAATACACATTTGTCCCTAAACCCAGTTCTGTCCTTCCCACTTGAATTCATCTACATTTCTGTCATTTCTTTCTAAGTGCTAGAGCATCTAAAAGAAAACAAAAAGACTTCCATTAAGTCATTCTAAGTGTTAGATTTAAAATGAAGGGAATACAACTTTTATTGAATATGAAAAGTCTGTATGTACTTAACTTAGTCCAGTACTAAATCAAAATGAAAATATTAGCAGCATTCATTCAAAAATTTAACTTCTTCAATTAAATAGTTTTATTGCAAATATGTGGTTGGCACCCAATTCTCAAACTAAATACTCGCAAACCCCAACTTTAAAAAAATACTGTGCTTTTTTATCAAAGCAAGGATTTGAAAAAGCAGACTCTGCGTCAGTTCAGCAAAGGGAGTGTGCTTTTATGTTTGTTACTCATATGTTCTCAGACCTCACAAACTTATTCTTGAATAGTTTGCTACTAAGCAACTTGAAGGCAAACCAGTCTGCTGTAATCTATTTCTGTTAGTCATCAGGACTGACATGATTTCTTTAACCTGGTAACCATGGCTACTGTGTAATTATAGATGATTCCACAAAACATACATCTGATAATTCACCTGATAGGAAGTCACTATGAAATCCTAGCATACACTACAATGCTTACTAGTAGAAGCAAGTTCATTATAGAACTTAAGAAAAGTACAAACCTTTCTCTTTTTCTTCGCTTTAATGTTTGATAAGCTACATTGCTTGACAGAAAATGTTTTAAACGAGGCCAATTACTATTTTCAAACTCACTTGTGTATTCTGCACTTTCAAGGCTAAGCTCTCCAGTGAATACATGTCTCTGCAGAGCAAAGCAAGTCACAGCATGCAGCCTGTGCTCAGCTCCTGCACTGTGTGTGAGGACGGGGGTGCATGTTCCCACTCCCTGCCAGCCAAAGCAGCACCAGAGAGAAGCAGAACTAGAAAGCATACATGGCAGATTTATGCTTCAGGCCACATTTTCAAATTACTAACATGTGACACACTTGTTTAGAAACACATCGTAAATTTCTACACTCAAACTGACACAACTGTATAAAAAAACACTTTTCAAAATGTGTTATTTAACAAATTGTCTTTAGCACCTACAAAGAGCAATAATTAACTTGGGTCTGGGCACGTGACAGTGAGAAAGGTGTTCATTTAGTCAAACTTCAGCTGTCCATATCTGAGATGGTCACTTTAAATGCAGAGCAGAAAAACAGACGTTTCAGAGAGGGATTCATCTGACCTACTTTAAATTCCTGCTTTAAGCTGAGATAGATCACATACTAGAGTGACTTCAACTTGCTACAAAGGAAGCCTAAACAACTTCCTCCAATGTAGATCATGCACAACCATCCTCCATGTTCAATTCTCCTAAGCCATTCTTTTTTCTATGCTTTAAACATTAAATTGAACAACAATGTTAATCTCTCTTTACCCATCTGTCAAATCAATGTGGAATAAACTATTCTTCATCTGACAGTCATTATATTTGCTTTGCTTTAAAAGCACCCAGGCCTCCATAAATGTCTCAAGTTTGCCCCTGCTCGCCCCCATCCCACCCTGTTTTGTGCAAGTGTTTGAGGACTTGAAATGCAAATTAATCCAATAATTATTTCAATAAACTAAACTGTGTTTGAGTTCAGTTTTCTGTTCCAGAAACTATGAATTAGGAAGTTACCAAAACCTGACGTACAGCTACAAAAATTATTGCTCAAACAACACAGAAGAGCACGTACGACCAATACAAAGAGTAATGCATGTAGTAAGTTGTATTACTTTTTTCCCCCCCTCTTTATACTACTTAGAGCAGTGTAAATAAAAAGTAATTATCATACTTGGTGTTTAGAAAGAGGTATTATTCTGTATAGGATCAGATTGCCAGCCAATACTAACCAAAAGTCTATCTTTCTTCAGCTGCCACCACCATGCCTCTGAAAGCCCTTTTTTGCACCCTGTGTAGCTTCTTTCCTAATGAACATTTGTATCCTGTCTGATTGCAAGCATGGAAACAGACATTTAAATTAGCCCCATAAACCACAATTTTGTGTAGCATGAAATGTAAACAAGTTTTACTTTTCCTGCCAGTTATAATTTTGAATCTCAGGGAGCAACAAATGCGGTTCTTACATTCTTCTGGGACATTCCTGCATGAAACGTAGCCTTACAATACTGAGTTACACTCTAGGAGTAACTGGTTTTCTCTCCAGTTCCATGAGTTCTTGCTGGCTTTAAGAGTGCTTTATTAGAATACCTTGTGTGCTTTATCAAATCTTTCCCTGTAAGAGATTCCCTGGATACAATATTACTATCATTAGTCAGACAGCAGATGGATTTAATTAACCCAAGGTTGCCCATTTCCAAATGTCTTTATTTCCCCACGCATGCAACACGTTTAGTAACAAATACTGATAACAAAATACTCTTCTCCCACTGTTCTCTTATAGGTGTAAAAAGAAGCAAAGCAAACACATTGCCAATCCCATTTCTTACAAACTCCTCAGATGAGAGTATTGTTAAGATTTATCTCCTTCCATCTAGCAGGGGTTGAAAATACCTAAATTACAAGGCAGGAAACAACATTCCTCTCTCAGTGCAAACCAATAAGTTGCTTTGCCTTCCTCAGCAAACAGCTGCTTATCCGCATGAACTCTGACAGCATTTCATTTGTTATAAGTAGCACAACAATCCTCCTAGGAAGAGGTAATTTCACTTATTGAAAGAAATAACAGTAATCTTAAGAAATTTACCAACATAAATATTACTCTACCTTTGTTTGTATGCAGCAAACCTGACAGAATAGCTGGTAATGCCTAAACATTTATCAAGTACGCAGCTGGCTGAGAATTTCTTATTCTCATTTGATTAGTTTATTTACTATAACTGGCTAAGTACCAAAACCATGGTTTTAATGTGAATTTCAGCACAGGAAGAAAGGAAACACTCAAGTTCCTTAAACTTTTTCTGTTGCCAGCACAGCCTCTGTATCAAATTCCCCTTTCCAGCAAACAGAAAACAAAGCAATGAGGAGAAACTGGGAGCACTACCTTATACAAATGAGGTAATACTATGCAAGCCAGATGTGCTCTTGGATAGCTACACTTTGGCTTACAACCCAGTATTAAAAGATTCCAAAAGATTAGCTGAGTCCAAACTTAACACAGATGCTGCCATCACTGGATAGTCTGAGGCGAAAGTACATTTGGCTGCAGAATGAAAATCAGAATGAAAATTAAGTCTTTTGATTAAAGGGAGGAGTGGGGGGGAGAGGGGAAGCCCAAAATTAGCTTATTTTAATCTGCTACTAAAAATTTAAGATAAAAATGTATGTATTTTCAGCAGTGTAAAATAAAAATATCAGTAAAATATTAAAATGTCAGTGTTTCAGTGCTGCTGAAAACCGGTAAGGGAGTATAGATATTAATATACTATCAAAGTATTAAAACACAACTTCAAAAAATCAACATGGCAAATCAACAAGTCGAAAAAACCAACTCTAATAATTTTATATATAATGTGGACCAAATCACAGAAAATAAATATTTTCCTACCCTCACACTACATGAAGACATTACATAAGGACTACAAAACCTGCAAACCACTTATGCAAAACCCCTACATCCTAAAACCTGACACAACACCTAGACCTTCATTCCTTCAGCTACCAACACATTGCAGCTTGGGAGATTCCCATTTCCATTACCAATTACTTGCTATAGACTTAGAGAACATAATTTACTTTTCTCCATAAGGGAGCCAAAACCGTTCTGTCTTCTGTGTCACCTGGTCCCCTGCAGCAAGTGACAGCCCCAATCTACTGTACAACTGCATATATTCAAAAATTTGACACTCTACCTGTCGTTTTTAGAGCACAGACCTCCTGGGCTGCATCCACAGAGCAACAAAATTCACAGCTAATTGACAGCAAAGCTCACAGTTTAATTAACACTGCAGTCATTAATAAACCTTTATTTATATATAAATATGTGCTAGTCAAAATATCTTCTATATTAAGCAAACAGAAGTCACATTAGACAAGAAATGGCAAATTAATTCCGAATAAATTGTGATGTAATGAGAAAACAAAATTGAACCAAGTATAATTAAATGAACTATACATAGCCACTATTTCCTGTAATGCATGAATTAATGATTTGCATTTAAATGCTTCTTTGATCTAATTAATTCTCTTTGTAGAAAGTTCTCCTTCAATTACAGTAATTCTTGAAGATTGTTATAAATCTTTGCAAAGGTCCAAATTTGGAAATTATGTAACAAAATAATGATTCCATACTTCAAAAATAATGTTCTGCATAATGAGAGACATATTTATCCAATAACGATGAGATGCTGATGAGAAGAGCATATGGAGAACAATATTGCTGCAATGAGCAGTGACAGAAATGCCAATATATGTTTCAAGAAAAGAATACACACCAGAACGCTGACTTCTAAGCTTGAAGTATAAACTGTTTCCATCAAACTGCCTAAAACTCAGCTCACTTCATTCCAGTTGAGTTCCCTTTCAGGAAAACGACCATTTTCTGTTGATCCTCTTCAACATGGATGAGTTTTTGATCCTCTTCAAAGTGGATGAGTTTCACTCTCACAAGCAAGAGGCATCCAAGCCACAAACGGCTAGCACAGGATCCCCAAGAGTTAAAACCAGCTCTTTCTTGACCCATCACCACTGCCAGCAGCAAATGGAAGCCTTGCAGAGGAGGCACTTTCCTGGCTTTACAGTTACTTCAGTGGACATCAACAAGCCAAAGTGACTGCACAGATGTCTCCTGAATGGACACAGGTAGGAACAAAATGGGTCACTGGATGCCCCCTCCCAACCACATGCTCCTGTCACCTTTCTCATGCTGGCACCAGTGTGATTTTGGGGGCCTGGTCACTCAGCTGGGAGGGCTGGACCTCCCCAGGATGGGGAGGGGGAAGCAACAGCCCTCCTTTGGGCACTGATGGGTACCCCATCTGTCTGACATGGCAGCTCCAGCCCAGCAAGTGCGACCCTTATGCTTCAAACACACTGCCTATGCTGAGAGTTCACTATTGCATCTTAAGTGTACACATATAACCACAAACCCATTAAAGTCAGCACATAGAAAAACAAACAAAAAACCCTCATGAAAATAAAGTCAGAAAAGAAGTAACAAAAGAGTCAAGAGGAAAACCAATGGAGAAAGGTGTTAAGCATCTGGATGATGCCATCGTGCCAGCAGAGAGTGCTCCAGGCTAAATGAATTAACAGATGTGGTGGCAGAGGACATGGACCCAACCACAGATGCAGGAGAGAGACTGTAAGGAGGGTAGGGAGGTGTTAATCAGCAATAATAAAAAAAAGCTGGTTGGAGGTGTTGCAAGATATAGCATGATTTAAAATATTTGTTTGGCCTTCTAGGGTGGTGCATGATACAGATTTCTTTAAAGTCTCTTGATGAAGATGAAAGGAAAACCAGAGGGAACATCTAAGGAAGGAGTAATGTAATCTGGAGGAGATTTAGAGGGCACCTTAAAAGCACCAGACACACCTTTCAAAGGGGACAAAAAGGGAACTGCAGGCATGAGTTACCTGTCAGTACCCAAAATTCCCTCATCCCAGGCACACATGCACCCTTTGGCAGCATCAGCACAAGATGAAAGTGCATCTGAGTGTTTCTGGAAAAACTTCACCTAACAAGCCTGGGGACAGAAGCTGTCAGAATCTTTGAAAGGACCTGGGAAGGGGAGGAATATATCAAAAAGGGATTGTACACCAAAGCAGAACCAGAGACACATGACACAGGGATGAACATAAAAGGAGGAATGAAGACTAGGATGCCAAGTGACTTAGAACTAACCAAGAGATGTGGCAAACAATAACAAGAGAGTCTCTATAAATACATTAGAAGGAAAACCTGGCCTGTTACAAAACATGAGAAAGGCTGAATTCTCCAGTGCCTCACTTCCCAGTAGCTATCTGGAACCAGATAATGGGGGCATATTTCACTTGACACACAGGATGTGCAAGTTCAGGTTGGATGGAGTAAGGGAAGAACAGAGCAAATGCATCAGTCAGCCAAGTGGTTTCAAGTCAGCAGGAGCACTGAAAGTGTCCCTACAGTGCTTGGGGAGCCACCATCAATCATCTTTAAACCATTAACCACTGCTGTGCAGATGCTAGAGAGGCCAGGTAAGGTCTAAAAGAAATGAAAAGACCAAATGCAGCACCCAGTCTTACAAAGGAAAGTGGGAGCAGAAAAGCCAGAGTACTTCTAATACCAAAGTTACTGGAGCACACTGCTAAAGGATTTCTAATCCTGTAAAAATAATGAGATTAGGAACAAAACACAACAAATGGCCAACATGAATGCATCAGAAAGTCATGTCAAACTAGAGTAATGCCTCTCTCTCTCTCTCTGACAGGGCATCTGTCCCAGCTGATAAAAAGGAAGTAGAGTAGTACAGATGACAGAGCCTATCTTTAGAAAGGCTTTTAAAACAGCCCCATGTGACTTTTTCATGAGTGAACTACAGAAATAGCTTACATTATCACAAAAAAAAAAAAAAAAAGGAAGGCTGGGGGGCAGAAAGGTGTACAAGTGATTAAAAAAAGCCAAACCCTAGCCTACAAAGTTATCAGCACCATGATGACAACCTGTGAAAACTTACTGATTTCAGGAATCACAGTTATTTGAGGGTCGGTGGAAGATGGGAGAGTGCCTGATCCATGCTCAGTATCACACTGATACTGGGATACCACACTGATCAGGCTGGGATACACGACTGGCATCCTCATCTAACTTAAGGAAGAGCAAAGCAGTCTGAAAGAAAACCATATATGTGCTGAATCTGACTACATTCCTTTAAGGGTAATGGCAGCAGCAGTGGGGACCTCAGAAGTGAAAAGTGATGTGGGTTAGACAGCAGAAATGAAGCAGCATGAGGCTCTGATGGATTTCTGTGGGACATAATGCTGGAGGTGTTCTGCCTTCTGCAGCACCAGGGAGATGTATACAGCATATTATATTTAAGTTCAGGATTAATATTTTTTTGGAATATATGCATTAAAGAATGTCAAGATGAGAGTAGGAGGAACAATAGCAGCTTTAGAAAACCTGACCAGTGGAAAAACATTTAAGGAGCTGGATTTGTTTACTCTCGGAAAGGGAACAGAAAGAGGGGCTGATAAGAGCCTTGCAATACATTGAAGTTTCTTGCAGACAGAAAGTAATCAAGCATTTGCTAAGAGTGGAGCAAGAACTTGATTGGCATCAAGTGGGATCTAGAGTAGACAGCATATCAACCATAATGACAGTCAAGAAGAGGTTATCTATAGCTGTGTGGAGTCATCACGGGACACTTATGTACTGATGAAAAAGCAACAAAAAAAATATCTCTGTTTGCAACTTTATAAAGTGTAAGATATTAAGCTTTTGTCTATTTTGCTACCCCTTCCACTTGGGTTGACAATCCTAAATTCATAAAACGCATATTTGCTTCTGTTTCAGGGCACCTGGATGCACAGGGTGACATTTTTATCTCCTGTTTACCTTTAATTTCTATGAGTCAATGAAATGACCTGGGTGTGTTTTGTTCTCTGAATGGGGGGCTTCACACAGCAATAAAGCCCAGAATCACGGCCATTTCTGTTGCCCCATTTGCACGCGAGGTTTATGAAGAGTATGACTGACCGGGTTCCCTGAAAATACCAGATCACCTTTTTGAGGTCGTAACACCTAGAGCACCCCAAGGCTACCCTAATTTCTGAACAGGAGAAGAAAAATCAGGCCATGCTAATATGTTTTGGATCATTTTTTCCTATCCTGCTGATCCAAGCAGTTTTCCCCAGGGGCAAACATAGATTTACCATGGAAGAAGGGAACTGCATTTTCCCACTAATTTCTCTGTTCAGGTCTCCAAGCATGGACAGTTCATGCTCCCTCCCTGCATCCAGATTGAGGGCTGGTGCTGCCATCCTCATCCCCCACTGCCAGGGTTCACCCACCAGCTCCAAAAGCAGGATTGATTGCAGTCACTGCCCACAACTCATGCCAGTTCCTGCAGATGTCTGGAAGAGCTCACGTACACAAGCTGGCAAGCACACACCTCTCTGAGAGTGCTGGGTGTAACTACTGAAATGCACAATTTAACTCAAACCTGACAGTTGTTTCGTTCATTTAAAAAACCCCAAGTGCCACCACAAAGAAAACCCAAAAGGTGGGAGCATAACTCCTGAGAAACACAAAGAACTGCTGCTTATAACAGACTTCAGCAAACTGTCTGCTCACGAAAAAGCTTTAATCCACATGAATAATGCATTGCAGGAAGGTAAAGGGAACCAGAAATAATACACAAATAACTTAGTAAATCTGTATAGTAAGAAACAACAGGGAGTTACAGGAATGAGGCAGATGTGAGGAGGAGGAGAAAGAAATGAAGAAACCTATAATGGAGAATACAGCAACATCTCACAGATGTTGGTCATGAGAGAATTGCATAGAAACACACCCAACTTCACCCCTCATTTCCGCATTTCACTGGAAAAATCTTGGCAAAAACCAAAACCCACAGCAAAACTGCTTGTAGTTTGATCACAACCAATTGATAAATATTTCATTCAGAAACTAAAAAGGGAAGAAACTGCCCTCAATGGCACAGGCTGATTTTCTGCAAACAAGTGACTTTGATTACTTGGGCTACATTTACATGAGGTTTTGACCTTTCTAAATTGCTCTGGAGCCAAATGTTCACATGGGGCTCCCTGTGCACCATTCACTATTCAAAAGTTGTATTTAATGTCACAGAAGCTGAGTGTGCTTCAGGCATCACATCATTAAAGTTCATATTCTCTTATATTGAGCAGAAAATAGAACCAATTCAAACTTAAAAAAAAAAAAACAACAAGTTGCACGGGTTGCTGACACATGGCAGGTGTGTGCTACATTATCACACCACCTTTAGGCCAAAATACTGTAACACCTGTGAACAATATTTTTTGTTTCATACAGTATCTAAAGAGACTGTGCTCCAGTGCTCCCAAGCCAGTGACCTGCCTAACCTCACAAAAACAAGCGAATCAGACAGACAAGGTACAAATCAGAGCATCAAGCCCATCTCCTCCAAGGGCTTCTGACTCCCTCTGACCAGAAATTCATCATTTCAGCTTAGGTGATGGAAGAGCCTATGAAGCAAAAGAAAATTTGAACTGTAATTTAAAAATACCACCTCAACTTTTTTGATTTATCTTATTAATTAGAATCCAGCAATGAAACCACTTGTTTTTTGCCTTATTTTACTGAATAGTGCTTGAAAAAGTCCCAAAGGACTGCTCACTAATAAATTAAACACTCTCTAGCTTATTACTTGCAAAGGCAATGTAGCAGTATAATTTTTTTGTTTGGGTTTGTTTGGATTTTTTTCAGTGACTGCATATTTTTCCCCCATTTTTATGGTTTGGAGGGAATTCACTGTTACATTTTTCCTAATCCAGCGTGGTTCAGAGATGGAAGAAAGGAAGAGGGACATATTGCAGCCAGTTGCCCCATGCCTCTTTCAGCTGGCCACAGGCATTTCCAGTGTCCACCACTGCTCCTTCCCAGCAAGACACAAATCAGCACAGCTGCTGCAAGCTCTGCTCCCAGGTCCCAGCTCTGGCACAGGCTCGCAGGCACTGCTGCCTTGCAGCACGCTCAGCTTCCACAGGATTTCCATAAACCTCCCCAGGACTGAGCATTTTAAAAGCAATTTAAGCAATGTATCATTTCTTCTCAATGGCAGACTTGGGTCATGCAAGGCAGGACGCTTGAGCAATGGTTTCCCCCACAACATCCCAGAGCAGTGCTTGCTCTCCATCACTAGGAGCTCCAGGTGCTCTTAGATGCTGGACTAAAATAACCAAGAAAAACTCAAGCTGATGCAAAAGGAAGGAAAAAGTCACAGGCAGTGAAAAAAATGCTGAGGAACCACCCTGAATTCATGCTGGGTCCTACTTAAATAAAGGCAGCTCTGTGTGATGAGAGCCATCATGCTGAGGCCTGGGGACAAAAGTGCTCCTACTTCATCTTCCTCTTTTCCTTTTGTTCCTTCCTGTACTAACACTAATTTTACACCCTATATTTCAACTTTTGAAGGTGCTAAATGGGTCTGATGCAGTAAGACTACTTGGTGGTGGGGCATCACAGTGTTTTTAGTCATGATAGCTTTTGTTTTTCTGAAATTGATTATTCATTTCATATTTACATTTTAATCTCCTGGGCATTCGTGTCAGTTTTGAATATAAAACACATCCTGCAATATCAAGTAAAAGACTTTCTACTATGGAGCACTGTATCAGGAAACCACTGGCTCCCCAAAGAAATTAAAATCTTGTGAGCCTAAACAACCAAACCCATGGCATCAGACAGACAGCTAGGTTTTTTTATCTAAACTCTTCTGGGATCTCCACACTCCCCAGAGCTTTAATTACCTACTGCAGATTACGAAAATACTGTTCAGTTGGCACGGGCAGCTAGCCCATGACACGTGTGCACCAGGTTACACTGTCACTGCAAAAACATTCTCCCAGCATCCTCTGAAAATGCAGTGCAACTTTTCCCCCCCACTCGGAAACTCAAATGCACATAACTAGCAGTCAGCCCTAACCCCTCATAGACACCAGCTGTAAAATTATGTGTTGGATGCAAACCAAGATCTGAGGATGGTGTGGGAGCAGGGACTTCTAGGAACAAATTGGTCAGAGTGGAAACGCACGAACAACAAGTATATTTATGGTGAGTCCAGACATCTGTAGAGTGATCTCACTCAAAATCAGCCAGAAAGCAGGAAAGAGATTACATGTTTTAACGCCATTTTAGTTACATGTTTCCAAAGCACGGGAGGCCCGTTCACACCTCCCAATGCACACCAGTTAAGTCCTGAGGGTCCTTTGCATGATCAGCTCTGTAAGGAATTAAGAGCAAGCTTTCGGTGTCTTCATGTAACATCCCAGTAAAGCCAAAATCTTTCACCATCTGTGCAGCTATAACAAACTACAAGGATTTACAGATCACCATCCAATACAGCCTGACAAAGAAAATAGCCATCTTTAAAGAGGCTCTAACCCTTTTTACCTATTAAACCCTGAAATGCTTCACATACAGCTCCATAGTAATTACATTATATACTCTTGACCCAGTGTTATACTGGATTATGCTGTCTCTGAAGATGGATGTCAACAGATCTGGCAATTCCTCTGCAATGTGTATGACCTTCTTGGAGTTCAGACACATAGAAACGACAGCAGCTCAGAGAGGACAGAAGGGGTTGAGGCAATTGGGACAGACAGGTGGCCTAAAGTGTCCCCACAAGACAGCAGTCAGAAAAAAAAAAAAACTAGGGAGGAGGAGAAAACAAGAAAGCAGAAAGTTGCAGAAATGCAGTTTAATGACAAAAAAAAAAAAACCCAAACAAAAAAAAAAAAATCCCACAAACAAACAAACAAAAAAACAAAGAAAAAAAAGAAAAGAGAGTAAGAGGGAATGGACAAACTTTTGCAGCAGAAAGAGGAAGAAGCTCTTTGCAGCTTTTAAATCACTAGGATTTCAAGAAAGCAAGCCATATAAATCTAGGTTACTCAACAGAAAGTGAGCATTTAAGAGGATAATAAAAAAATATATTCTGTATCAGGTTGATAATTTGAGAAGTGACGGTAATTAAGCTAGATGCTGCAATTTTCAAACTCTGGAACAAATGACTTTAAAACCTAAATTATTTCCTTCCCCACGTACTTTTCTTTAAACATACCTTTGCTAAATATTTGATGGTGAGTTTTTAAGGCTACAAACCACTAATTCTATCACGACAATCTACATTAATTTAAGGGAGAATGCTACAATTCAGAAACAATGTGAGAGACTTTGATACCAGACCCTATTTAGTGTGCTGAGTTTCAAACTTGTTGCATGTGCTAAGGAGGTAAGTGCCCAAATCAGTGAAACAAGTCCACGGACAGTGGCTTTTGGCATCTTTTCTCCTGATGTTATGCAGGACCCTATGCAAGACTCTCTGCCCAAGTGACAAAGGACTGCTGTGCATTGTAAGTAATGATTACTTTTTATGCCAATCCATTTTCTTCAGTCTACCCTTCAGGTCACAGTTTGTAAAATTCATTTACATTCCACGCTATATGGTAGTTTGGGGGGAAAAAAAAAGGTAACGGGGTAACTGTCTCACTCCTTACTGGAAGGCTTTGCTCAAGAAAGCATTTATAATTTCAAAGTTTAGCATATCCAACAACTTGGATACTTTAGTGCACAATTCAACCTTCTCCGGACTTAATAAACATGTAGGAAATACAGTTACTCCCTAGAGCATCATAAATGGTGACTCAACAACCACAAGCTTCTCCTAGAGCTATGTCTGATGCTAGATTAACAACAGAGTCACATTTCACCTCTCCTTCCCCTCTTCTGCTCACTCTGCAGTCTGTTTTGTGTGGGGACACAAAACTCCATACCAATACTCACAGGGCCATTACATCTCAACTGAAAAATGAATGAGGTAATCCACCCCCTCCCTGGACGTCATGAATGCTCCAGGGAAGTGGTACCCTGCAGCTGGGCTCCAACCCACTCTGCTCTCTGTTACCCTCACTCTATGCATGTGCTTTATTACAGCTGGGGCCACAGACACTTCACCCTCAAGGAATTATTGCTTTAAATGGTCGCAAAGCAAGAAACCAACTAACTCTTCCCCCAGCTCCAGAATGGCACTAATTATCCCTACAGCAGCAGCCATTGCATTTTCTTTGAGAGATACATACATGCAAACATGCCAAAAGCACCACCACAAAACAAGTACATCAGATACATATTGGATCTTAATTAGGGAGCTCGTCTTGCACACTGACTTCAATGCTCCATGTTCCCCTTCCCAGCCCCCTTGTCGAAACTCTACCTGATGTATATTTATGTCACCTCTTACTAAAATCCCACAGTGCTGAAGTTTACATGTTCCCCATGGGCCGTTTATTGCAATGGTTCCCTAGCTTTACTGTTTACAAAAATTTTCCCAAATGTCTGACCTAATTCTTCCCACTGTAAATGTACTGAGTTCTCCTCACCCTGACAACAGTGGATGCATAGCATGGCTCTGCAGCTCGCAGACAGCTGCTTTTTGCCCCTTAGACCACTCTCTCCTCTGCCTCTTCTGGCAAGTCCTATTTTTAGTCCTCTCTCAGGCTCTTTCTTCTCTCCTCTGTTCTCTTTGCCATCAGTTCACCTCTTTCCAGAGCAATAGCATCCAAACCCTATTTTCGGCTGAAGATCAACTGTCCTCACTGGTGGTGAACAGCTTGCAAGGACAGCTCTATGCCTGAAAACAATACTTCTCTTCGTACCTCCAGCTAGCAAAGAGTTCAATATTTTCACTATACTATAACAATTATCAACTTAGTTTGACCTTTGATCCATTCATAATCCCACACCATTTTCTCCACATTCCTGCCTAAGGATCTCCCTAGTGTATAAAAACCACCTTAGGTACATTTTATTCAACAAAAAGTGAGGAAAAAGCCCCACTTACTAGCTAGATATTATTTGATTTTTTAAACATTTTGTGCTTACAAAGTCCCTTCTCTTTTGTTGGGTATCACTCAAAAAATTAAAGCATTTATTGCCATACAAGATCTAGTTTCAGTGACAAGAGTGCACATGATTTATGTTAGAACAACTGCAGCTCCCTGTATCCAAAGTACATTCATGCCACGATACTCTCGTACTTATTAAAATATTAGGGAGCACCAATTGGAAACATTTCCAATTTCACCTACAGTTTCCATTCACTGACATACAGACACCAGTCCCTTGACAGGTCTTGGGGGCATTAGAAATTTCGCCAGGCTGGTCCCCAGAATGTTTGTGGTAATGGTTTCACAGGAGCTGAGAACACCTTCCAAACAAGGCAAACAAGGAACATTGAGTTCCTGTCCACTTTCAAGATCCACAGGGCCATTAAGGCCACCTAAGTGGCATTGCTAGCACTGTCACAACTTATTAATAAATTCAGAGCAAGCTCACATCTGCTAGGAAAGGAAAGTCTAGTCTACCTCATTTTATGGTCTCTAGCTGAGTCAAGCACATTAAAATATGTATTACCTCTGTCTACCTGTCACTTCGTGTAACATGCTTAGGTGAACCCATGGCTGCAAGCCAGAGCCCAAACTGTTCCAATGCAAGTAGTGCTTTTGGGGAAAAGTTATTTGCAATAGAAGTGTCAGGTTCCTCTCAGTATGCTGGCAAATGTTTGCCTCAACCCTTACTGAACTAAAAGTTAAATGGTGAGGAAAGACTGCAATTTCAGGTTAATCTGGGCATCATAATATGCTCATGAAATGAACTATATGCTCTGCCTCACCAATGAAAAAATGGAAAAATCGAGAGAGAGATCAGACTGATTCCTTTAAACATCTATTTTAAGAACAATTTCGATACTGGTTTCTCAAGAGGGAACGAAACCCCAGCCTACATTACACTACCAAGGAGACCTTCTCTTCCTACATGTGGTACTGACAGCAAATGTGCCATGGGGACGTGAAGCCAAGAAAGGGCTGACAGGCCAACATAGGATACTGCTTCATTCCAACCAAGTGCTAGACAATGGCTGGCACTCAGACAACTGAAAACTTGCAGAGAAGCTAGTCCAAGCTGGTTTAAGTGGATGCAAGTGTGGGCTTGGATATTTAGGAGTTCTTAAGAAGAAAAGCAGCTTGCAATATTTCAGGGTGGAGTTCTGAGACTTTCTTTTTTGTCTAATCCATTAGTAGTAAATAAGACCAGGAACATGGCAGGGTCATGTGTGCCCAGGACTGCATCTAAGCCTCAGCATTACAGCTGCAATTAATGGGTTTTCCAAGGGGGGGGTGGGAGGAGGAGGGGAGAAGAATCAACTAGAGAAAAAAACCTCAAAACTGAAACTACCCAGAAAACCACAGCAGCCTGCAGACTGAGCAAGTTAGAGACTTCTTCTCTTGCTCATATGCAGGCATGCAATCAAGGGCACAACTTCCAAAACACACACATTTGAGGTTCTTCCCTGTTTCACCCCATTTATAATCTTTTACAGTCTTGTAAAAGTGTGCTGCCTTCAAAAAGAAAAGGATTATTTTTATTTCTTATTATTTCATCTGCAGTTCAGCATATCATTTGACCTGCACTGATATGTCAGTATCACCTTAAGTGACAGAGGTTCAAATATGCAGCTTCACCACCCCTAAAGTGAGATGTATTTTATTAGGGTTTTTTTCCTTTTTCCTCTTCCTCTGCTCACACTTCAGATGACAGGAAATGCCTGCTGTGAATTCTTGTAAAGAATTTTAAATAGCACATGAAGTGCTTTCTGTCCAACACCACACAGCTTCCCATGGCTGTAAGTTCTCCAAGAAGAGGTGTAAATACCTTTGTCCCTCCTCAGTGACTGGGAAGCAGCTGGGCCAGAGAGGGAGCCCACAACCCATATGTGCCACTGCACCCACCCAGCACCCACTCAAGCCAGCAAGGACAGAAGATACTATCAGCTCCAGTTGTAACCAAAACTGGCAAGCACCTAAAAGCTTCCAATTTTTTTATGGAGATTGTTTTGTTATTTTTCAAGCACTCAACTGTACCACCCTATACAGCCATTATGGTTGGTCACATGCAAGTAAGTGCAGACAGGCTGAATTATTTCCAAAACAACCTCAGCATTGTAACACCCAGAAGTCTCATAGGACACAGTTTTGAAGCTTATTAAACTAAATACATTTTTGTGCACTGCAAGTTTTAATTGTTGAGGAAGATCATGTACAGCTATAAATCTATGAAATATGTTATAAATAATGTACATATTCAAATTAGTTCAATTTAAATGGAGAAGATGATTCTCTGACTTTATTCCTCTAATACTGTGGTCATAGCAGCCTGTAAAGTACAGCAGGACTACTGCTGTGGCTGAATAGAAGGCAATTTTAAAACTCAAATACAAGAGTGATAAATCCAAACTTCTCTAAGAGTAGAAACACCAACAAGCCATGAGTGCACGTCTGTTTCAAACACTCTTCATAACAAAAAGACTGGATTTTTGAGTTGGGTTTTGTGGGCTGGTTGGGTTTTTTGGGTTGCTTTTGGGGGTTTCTTTCTTGGGTTTGGGAGTGGGGGGTGTTGATAATTTTTTGGTGGGAATTTGTTTTTTCAAAAGATGGCTTATGTTATCATTCTCTGTCCTCTCAGAGGATGACATCTGGTTACTGCAGAAAACAGTTTTTTGTTAGAAAGCAGACTTGTTAACTCATGTATGCACCTGGCAAGCTTAAGTATAGCACACATCCCTTCCAACTCCTCTTCATTCAAATAAAATGTATATAGTGAAAAAAATGTGCCATAGAAGGGGGAAAAAAAAGCTATTTAGCTATTTTCAGAACAGACTGAATGTACTTGAATGAAAAAACCTAAACTGAGTACCTAGGAAAATGACAGAACAGGAAGATTGATGCAGCCTTAACAGTGTGTTGGCTGTAACCATCCTTGCCCTTTGCACTGTTTCTAGCCTCAGCAGTGGAGGTTTCTAACCTCTGCAACACAAGGTACAATGTGCCTACAACCCCTACTCTCCATGCCATGGGTTTTGTAACCTGTTTTAGTTCACAGGTCTTTGCAGGCACAGGCAGTGTGCTGTCTGGGACAAGAGCAAAGCCAGTGCAAGGCATGTGGATATCAGGGCCTCAGCCCAAACATTTCATTGTATGGATCCCCTTCTCTCAGGCCAACTCCACTGTCCTAATGAGGATATCAGTACATGCTTCTCTCCCAGTTTATATTTATCCCTGGCCCAGGTGCTGTTTCCCAACTGCAAACACAAGCTCCCCTGTGCTGAGGACTCTGAAACTGAAAGAAAGAATTTTTTCCCCCTCCACATGTGCGAGATGGTAAAATGAATTCACACAAACTGGTGCCACGTGCCAAGGCACAAAGGCCTGGAGTTTTTTCAAAGCCAGCATATGTTTGTCCCTACACTTATGTTGTATACGTTCTTTGCCTCACTGAAGCCTACAGCAAACAGCTGTCATTAACATTCACCCCTTCTGCTAACACTTTCCTTAATCCCTAACTGACTTCCCAGCCTATAATTAAACTTTCCAGCTGCCACACTAAGAGATGGCACCAATATCCATCATTTATTTCTACATAGTCCTTAAAAAGCTCTTTTTCCAATTTCCAAGACCATGGACTAGAACCAAAGCCTCTTACCCTTACAGGTTTTTGGCTAAAAACCTTCCATTCACTTACAAACTGTGTCATCTTTAACCAGGGAAATTAAATGGCCAAGTAGTATTAACAATTAAACTCATGCATTTTTATAGTGCCAATAGCTGGAATGCAAAGAGCTTGAAAACTGATGCATAAGCACTGCATGTGTTTACACATTTTGTATGGAAAATATATTAGAAAGAGCTGTATAACCAACAGCATTTACAAAGCTGTTTGATTCAAGCCCAAAGTTTAAACAGGAGCCTAAATTAAAATAACAAAAGGCCTAATATCTTACTTTAGATTGCAACAGTAAATTGGGGTTAGCACTTCAATCTGGAAAATGTTTTTTTCACATCCATGAAGAGATTACTTGCACAGCAGAGCTGGTTGACAACATTTCTGTCTGGTACTATTCTTGCAGTGTTCAAGAGGACTTGATATTTTATAAGAAAATTACTGGCTTCACAGTTGAAAAAGGCAGAAGATGTCTGAAGCAAATGCTGTATTTTTTTCGTAAGATAACATAACATAACAAGACCCCAAGGAAGCTGAACAAAGCAGGTGAAGACAGTGTAACACCCAGTGGACACAGAGCATGGGGGATTCAGAAGACCCATCACCCACAAGCCTTTCAGATGCAGTACAAGAAAACCCCCCCAGACAGCCACGAAGTGCTGTTATTTTTGTGAACCCCAAATGTCTGGGACACCTGCTGAGCCTCTAAGCCCACAAAGTTTCCCCAGCCCAAACCTGAAGGCTGGATTGGCATGTACATCATCCTCAACCCCAAAGCTCTGCAACTGTGCACACCAAAACCCAGGAGCCTGTATCTCCAAATACTATCTGTTATAGAGTAGGGCAACATCTGCTTGACTGCTGAAGCACCATCACTGAAAACAGCAAGCAGGCTCCATTCATGGTATGATTGGCAAGTGCCAGCTGGCAATCCTGACAGCCCACAGCCTGTAGCCTGCTGATGAAGACTCAGACATGTTCGGGATCAGCCACCTCGGCATCTCCTTCAACATGTTCAGGAGTCACAGCATGCTTTGGTTTTGCCTTTTGCCTCAGGTGGCAGAGTAAAATTGAGTGCCAAGATGCAGCCTTCATGTTTATGAAACAGCTGACTGGTTTCACAGGGGATGAGGCTGCAACCTTGCTGCAAGTTATCAGCCATTTAAACAAAGTGGGGCACCTTTAGGAAAGGGATGCTGGTTTTCCATGTTATAGTACTGCTTGAGGTTAACAATTTAAAATTAAGGTTTAAATGGATTTCAATAACTGTGCAGGATTTATCAGCTACTGTAAGGCTATTTTGGTAGGCTACCAGATTAATCATTCAGGTTTTGTCAAGTCTAAAAGCATCACTTTTCAGCAAAGAGATCATGCCAGACAGGTGCAGAAATTCAAAGCCTGAACAGCCATGGCTCGTTCCTAGCAGCAAGACAAAAAAGATCAATATTTTAAGTAAAAATGGATATACTTTCAGTTCTCTCTAAACTATAGGTGAAACTTTTCTCCCTCCTTACATTAAACATATAATTTTAAAGATAGATTTTGAAGACTGCATGTGACACTCTTTAGCTTCAAACACGTACGTGTTGAGAGGTTAGGAGAACATGAAAACAGTGTTTCATTGAAACTCGTTTGTCATTTTTAATCACAGGATAACTCCAGAAGAGGTGTGACTGATGCAATTTAAATTTTCACCTGACAAACTGAATTATTCATCTTGGCGGCGCCTACGACAAAAGACCAAGCAGAGCAGTCAGTCAGTCAGTCACCAGCCCCAGGAGCTACTACAGAACACCCTTGACAAGGGGAAGCCATGTCTTGCAGCACCACAGGGTGAAGTCCTGCTCCTTCAAGCACAACAGCCAGGAGGGCCCAGGACCTCGTCCTTGTCCCCACTGCTACCTCTTAACTTTGGTTTTCCAAAGCAGGGGAGGAACCTGGGCAGGCCCACTGATAAGAAATGCTGTGGTTTGCAAGGAAGGTGACAGAAACGAAGCCTAGGCCTTTATCTGCACCTGGAAAGAGCTGTGTGTTCTGTACCTGTGACTCTGACAGGGAGAACTAAGGAGTCTGAGGAGCTTTTTATTTGAAACTGAATGAAAACTTTACCTGTTGCCAGTCACTACTTCATTTGCCTGAGTGATGGAACCCATGGGAATGGCCTGAAGTTGTGCCAGGAGAGGTTTTGGTTAGGTATTAGAAAAAGGCTCACCCTGAGGGTGGTTGGGCACCAGAACAGGCTCACCAGGGAAGTGATCACAGCACCAAGCCTGACAGAATTCAAGGAGTGTTTGGACAATACTCTCAGGGGCACATGGTGTGATGACTGGGGTGTCCTATGCAGGGCCAGGAGGAACTGGACTTGAAGATGCTTGAAGGTGCCTTCCAATTCAGCTTATTCAGTGAGTCTGAAATATTCCAAGCTCACACCGAGTTTTCAAGGAATTGCCTTTTTCTAACGGAATGCACTTGTCATCATGCCTCATCACCCCAATTCTGGAAATACCATGCACTTTGCAGAACTGTTATCTTAAGCAATGCTATATATCACTCTTACGTCCCAATTTTGTACCTCACTAGTATTAGTGATCAATAGTTTCCATGTTGCATGTCCTACTAGAGTTGAGAAAGAAATAAAGTTCTAAAAATTTCCACCAAGTTATTAATTTGGGGTTTCCATACATCACAACTTCAGAATAGTAGGTTAAGAGTAGGCTATCCAAGGTCTTAAAATGAAGACTAAATGTCAGCAGAAAGCAGGATTCCTTGCCTGGAAACGTAAAGATGTCGGGCTTAAATTTGATCAGCCAAAGAGTGCATTCTGCTCAGCCCACATCTCCAGTATGTTTTTAAGTAGGAAATAATTCTGTCCATTATGTAAACTCTTATTCAGACTCTTGTTAATGTTTGTGCTATCCCTTCTGAATTTCTGGACAGTTTCTTTCAGGCTCAGCAGCCAACATTTAATTAAGAAATATTGAACAACTAGTGTTTTTTAAACAACGTCACGTTTGCAGAAATAATTGCATATCACATCTACTTTACAAAACCAAAATACAGCCAGTGGAAACCAGATACAAAACACATGCCTTCAGCTGAGCTAGCTTTGTTTAGAAAATTAACAGACAATGTATTTCCTTGGCTGAGACCTTGATCTGTTTGCCAAATACTATCCTGCAGAGCTTTTTCTTCCTACAACAACATTCCAGGCACAGAGGACACTATCAAGGAAGCACATTCACAGTTCTGCAGGTTAGGAACAATGATAACCTTGGCATGCCTTAAAAGAAAGGTGGCAAAGCATTTTCAGTAGTACACAATGCAGTATGTAGCTAATGTATCTGTTTTATCCCTTTATAACTGCTCAGAAGCCAGAGAGCGATGGGTATCTTCTTATGCAATTAGAAAGTTTTTAACATGATGTTTTGTTGCCACATCCTCTAGTGCATGCCAGCACTTTTTAACTTAGGGAAAAAAAAAAAAAAAGCACAGCAAGATTTCTTACAAATCTAGGGAAATATCAAACATTCGTGTCGATTTCCACAAACTGGTTAAAAAAAGGAGGCATAACTACACTGACAGTGTTCCTCAAAGCAACATCATAGGATCGGAAGGTAAGCATCTTTTTTCATACCAGCTATTTTGCTTTTAGACAGAAGAAACACTGGCTAGAGTTAGAAAGGGGCGCTTCATATGATGGAAAATGCAGGACACAGGGAAACAGAAAAATAAATTGCAATAACCAAACTTCTACTGGGGTGAGGCAAGGTGATTCAGAACAATAAGGGATGGGGAAAATACATGTGATTGTGTCTGCAAAGCAGATAGGTAAAAAACAACATTGGAGGTTGAGAGGGAGGGAGTCCAAAGCCAGGTAAAGGATTTGCTTTAAAACAGACATTCCTGCTACAGAAGCTGCTGGTATCCTTTTGGTCACTGTAACCATTTTGCCCTCGCGGGTAACCCCAAACGCATGCAGTTTGCCCTGTATTGACAAGAGATATTTTATGTCCATTCCTACAGCACAGCAACGGGAAGTTGGTAAAAATTTAAAAAGAAGGAACTTTTTTTATTCTTCAGCTCTGCATCCTTAATTCAATCACTGTCCCCTAGGGCTGAGAAAAGGACTGGCTTTACTTCTCTGCATTATCATGTTGGCAGAGAAGCTACACAGAAAAATATTCCTAGTTTATATATGATTCAAGTGTAAGAAAAATAGTTTCAGGTTCACACAATGAAGAGTAAGCCAAGAAATCTAAGTCACAAAAGTAGCAGATGAGGGTAGAATACTTTCAAACCTTAAGTATGAAATTCTGTGTGGTTGAGCTTCACAAGAACTGTGGCCAATGGGTAAAAGATCAGAAATAACAACTTTACCACTAATACTTAGAAGGGTAAGTATTCAAGTATCTTTAGTTAAGCTTTCAGGTAATTTAGTTATATCAGCATTTCACCATCACAATAATCGTGTGACATATTTAGTTTGTGTAAATAAAAGTAGGTACGTTGTTTATGCAGACAGAAAGCCTGGCTGAATATATTTAAATATATTGATGAAGGAAGTGGGCGCTGTCTTTTCTCCTTGTCTTGGAAAACTGGTAAGGGCAAAAGCATTCTCTGCTGGCTCTGCTTCTCCAACCCAGGCACAAAGAGATTCCCAACATCAGGACTGTGAGACAAATCATCTATTCTCTATTTCTTGAGAGTGTCATTAAATAGGGTGGCATGAGAAGTGGCCGTGGGTGGTGGTTTTTATGTTTTATTTTTTCCAAAATATCTACTATTGCCCATGAATAGATGAGTATAATCCACAAACACAAGTAGTGGCACTGAGAGCAGGACTGAACACAGAAAGCAAACCAGTGTCAATACCAGATCTAAGCTGGCATAGAGCCTGTGCCCAACCTCTGTTTGCTGCACTTAGCACACTACCCCTGCAAGTAACTGATGAAATCCCGACAGCGTGCTGGCACAATATTAAAGGATCCTCCTAATTGCCATGCTTCAAATTCCAGCTCTAAGCCTGCTAAGAGAAAGTCTGCAAAACTCTTTAATAAATCATAGAAATCAGAGACGAAAATTAGGTCATGTCACCCACGCCTCCTATCCGCACCGTGAGTTTGTTACCCATACAGTGCTGCCGAGTGCTCTGTCTCGACAACTCCTAAATGATTCAAGTGCTGAGGTTTCTCCCAATTCCCTAGGCAGCCTGTTACACAGCCCAGTGAACATCACCTTCCATAGGCTTTTCACTGACCAGCCTCATCCTCTAAGTATCAATTTTGCCTCTGTCCCATTTTGTTCTGTTTCTATTTATATCTTCCTCCAACTTCCCTCAAATCTGCTCTTGATGCTACCTCAACCACTATCCGGCAAAAATTGTTGCTCAGGAAACGTTCTTCTGCCTCTCCTGTAATACTGCTGTAGTGTGCTGCTATTTTTAGGAGAAAAAAGGAGGTGGTAAGGGAATGAAAGGCTGCCAGCTCCAGCTGTACAAGAATAATGCTCCAGTACAGTGGAAACTACATTACAGTGTTTCTCTTTAAGCACATATAATTGACCAAAACCTTAGTCTTCTGGAATGATCTAAATGGGAAAGACAGAAGAAATGAAAAAGACAAATTCCAAGGTCAAAAAAACCCTTGTAATCTCACGTCACCTTTCAACCCCACAGCTGGGCTACTCCTTCCAGGGTTGCTCTTGAGATTTTACCACAGCACTTGCCTAGTGAGACACATGGTTAAAGTAGCCACTACTGCTATTATCTTAGAATAGTTTAGGTTGGAAGGGACCTTAAAACTCACCAAGTTTCAAAATGCCTGCCATGGACATGGACACCTTCCACTAGACCAGGTTGCTTAAAGCCCCATCCAACCTGACCTGAAACACCTGGCCTTTGGCAATGCTTTCAGGCACGTGGTATGAATCTTGGGGTGTTCTGCACAGGTCCAGGAATTGGACTTTATGATTCTTGATGGGGCCCTTCCAACTCTATATATTCTATGATTCTATGACTTTCACAGATAGAGCATCCACAACTTCTCTAGAAAACCTTGCTATATCACCTTGTTCTATCATTACATGCTCATGTAAAAAGTCTCTCCATCTTTCCTGTAAGCCCCCTTTAATTGAAATGTTTCAATGCAGTCTCCCCAGAACCTTCTCTGCTCCAGTCTGAACAACCCCAACTCTTTTAGTCTGTCTTCATAGCAGAGGTGCTCCAGCCCTCTGATCACGTTCGTGGCCCTCCTCTGTATCTGCTCCAACAGGTCTACACTTTTGCTGTGCTGGGGACCCACCGGCGGAAGCAATATTCCAGGTAAGGTCTCATGAGAGCTGAGTAGAGAACCACACCCCTCAGCTGGCTGGCCACACTGCTTTTGATGCAGCCCAGGATGCTGTTGGCTTTCTGGGCTCTGAGCATGCCTTGCTGAGTCATGTTGAGCTTCTCTTCCACAAACACCCCCAAGTACTTCTCCTCAGGGCTGCTCTCAATTCATCTCTCAGCCTGTATTTGAGCTTGGGTTTGTGCAGGGTCTTGCACTGACCTTGTTGAACTTCAAGTGGTTCACATGGGCCCACCTCTTAAGCCTCTCAAGAGGGTCAAGGTCCCTGTGAATGCCATCCCTTCCCTCCAGCGTGTCAGCCACACCAAACCGCCTGCTGGTGTCAGCAAACTGCGCGATCATTAAAAAATGATCAATTAAGAAACCTGCTTACAAGAAACCACTGTGCCTTGGGCCAGCCCCTCAAGTAGAAGTGAGACCTGTGTTTTATGTTCCAAGACAAAGTGACATGCTGACCTCCAAAAAGGCTGCTGCACATCACTCCCCAACCTCCCCAGCCAATGCTTGTGCCAGATGCCCCACACAAAGTGCTCTGTGAAACCAGTGCCTGGACTATCAAGACTATCTGGCCAAACTAAAAGACCCTGCTTTCCTGAGCACACACTTATATACATCACCCACTGTCTTTACCTTTACCAAACATCGTATTTATTGGTTAGGAACCACTATTTACCAGTTAGGAACCTTGTATTTACTGGCAATTAGGAACTGCTACTAGGAACAAAGCAGAGGTACCAGATTTCTTGCTACAAATAACTCTCTTAGGCAAGAAGTAATGTTTCTCTTTGTATACATGTGTCCATGTATGGATTCAAGTGCATCTGTGGAGCACCGTCAGCAATCACAACATGCCAGGAGCAGAGGGGCTAAGCTCTGTCGGCCCCCACAGTTGCTCTGCAACAGCAGGAATTTAATTGAAAGAAAAAGGCAATAAATACAGAGCACCTGGTGAAGTAATCATGTCTAGGGTCCTTAGAAAGATTACAGCTTCCTGACCTAAGCTACAATTTGGCTGGGTCAGATTTTGATACATCCATCTAAACCAAACCGAGCCTTGCTTCACAGCCAGGCTTACCGATTTCCGTGGGAAGACTGGCAGATTAAGATACTCCCCAACGTGAGTCAGGGTGCAAGAACAGGTCTCTCAGTTAGTATAAACATATGTTTCCTAGGTCTGGAAGAGCTGGGTTGTTTTTTTTTCTTCTTCTTCTCTCTTCTGTTCTTCACAGCCTGTTTACATTTGCTGGCTTATTAAACAAGATTTTATTTGCAGCCAGTGCGTCCTAGGAAACTGGAGGTGTTACACACAATTGCCCTCAGATTCATAAGGACTAAACAAAGTAACCTCCACCAGCAGGGAGTCCTCCTGCTCCACTGCTGCCAGCAGTGTCAGGTTCCCCGGCTGCCACGAGTAGTGTCACCTCCTGCCACCAGGGAAAGGGCTCCTGGTGCACCCCAGCACATGGCTGTCTCCCAGGATTTACTCACCTCCTCCAGGGAGGTGGAGAGTGCTGTGACTGAGCCACTGCAAGGGATGGAGCTCTGAGGATTAGGAATACAAAGGAATAATCCCAAATGAGGAGGAGAAGAAGCAGGGCAGGTACTCGGCAATTTTTTTGGGTGATGGGAAGAATGGAGTGTGCCAGAGGATCGGGTTCCAGCAGGGATTCCACCAAGGAGCCCAAAGACAGGGGGACCCAGCCAGTGACTGCAGCCAGGGAAAGGGGACATGCAGGGGGAGTGATAGGCAACAGCCTGACTGGAGGAGCAGGACACAAACTACAGAGCAAAAGAAAACCACAGGCATAAGTGTGCAGCTTGCCCTGGTCTGACATGGGCCAGGGCCAGGTGTTTTCCCTACCTCTCCCCCATGAACATCCCACCATTCATCAACAGTGCTCCAAACAAAAGCCCACCATGGTCAGCTGTTGCCACCTCAAATTATTCCCTCACATGCTACCTGCAGCCCATCTGGGAACAGAATCCAACCCCTGTTTTGGGAAAAAGGTTGCAGTAAAAGCCAGGTAATGGGCACATGCTACACCTTGGTAGTCCCAATTTTAACACAGCCCAAAACTAGAATCATCAACCATTCTCTATTCCAGGCAGGAGCTTTCTTCTTCCAAGTCTCACCTAATGGAGCAATGCTGTGACTGCTTCCTCCTGTCCCATTTGCCAATAGACATCTGTTCCATACAAATACACACACATGAGCAGGTATCCAAAATTGTATCCTGCTTTTTTCTCTTCACATTCCCTTCCCCTCCCTGAAAATATTTTTTTTTATGTTCACATATGCTTTCCATTTATTCTAGCCCTTTATCCCTGACACAGGCTCCGAGTCCCCAGTTTCCACATTCTTCTTTAACCCTCTAAACTGAAAGTCTTTTCTCAGTGGGATCAAACATCTGGTGGGTGATTCTCATGCAGATTTCTGTACTTCTTTTGTTTCTCAGCTTGCCAGCAGATCAGTTTTGATAGACAGTGAAGCCACTGAAAAGGATTCTCTGTCTGTGGCGCACAAAGTATTTCCAAGATCTATACAGGAAAGGGTAAAAATTGACGAGGTCTATGTAGAAAAGCTTCCCTCCAATTTCTTTCTTTTTTTTCCTGTGTACTTTTTAAACTTTCATTTATGTAATACTCTTTCATGTACTGCATCCCATAGAATGCAAATAGATTCATGATTTAATAGATTATAATTTCCTTTTTGCTTTTATCCACTTCATACAAGAACAGCCAGCTCTGCTGATACAAAGACCAAGTAAAATTTAAAGATTTCATTTTCCTCCAGTGACAAAAAGCTGACAATTACTCAAATTGCATTATATCAATTACTCAGGAAGAGTGCAGGAGATACTGATTTTGCTGTCTATACAGCACACTGTCTCAGATTAACTCAGTTGTCCCAAATACTGACCCATTTCTGCTTTTCCAGAGGTACTCAGTTCTCAGCAATCCTCCTGAGCTTCCTCTGCACTGACAGTGATGGTGACAACAATTGAGAGTGGCAGGGGAGGGAGCAAAGGGCCTGTAGGTTTTCTCTCACTGAAGCCAAGAAAAGTGCTTATGCTCCTCTTCTCCACTACCTGGGCTGTTCCCTTTAAGAAATGGAGATCTTCCCAAAGAAAACAAGCCTTTCTCTTTGAGTGTTTCAAGCCAGCTATTGAGAGAGGCAGTGCTATGTATCTGTATACTCATTTAGGCTTGGATGATTCCCCAGCCATTATAAATGGCTAACACTGGAGATAGAAAATTTAGAGAAACATGCTATAAAAGCTAGCTAATCTATCATTCTTCCAGTGGTTCATCTCTTTTAAAGACTCAAACTGCTTAGTGATGCTTATTTAAGTCTAGTTCTGGGTAACATTCTTATACTGTACAACTTTTGTACCAAATAAAAACAATCCTTCATCCAAAATAAACACTTTTTCAGTCTAATTTTCAGCTTAGTTGACAGCAATCATGTTTTTCAGTTATAAGCATGCATTTATACTCACTTGATTAGAGAGAAATTTTGTTTGAACAAAACACTTTGAACATTAAAACACTGCAGTCATAACATATTTCCTGTAAAAATGTGATAAATAAGATGCTAAACCACAAAATCCTTGGGCCATGCCATACACATCAAAAAACACAATCGTGCAGATTCACAACAGCCCTCCCTGCACGGACCAACCCTTCATTTTCAAAGCCCAACATATATTGAACATGCACTGAACACACAGAGATTCTCACCCAAGGATGTTTTTTGATGTGACTAGGTCACATAGTTTCACACTTTTGCGTTGAAAATGCTGTAGCTCAAGAGATAAAGCTGATGCTTCATCTCATGAGAGACAAGAACTCTTTTATAACCACTTATAAATGGTTTGACGTTTTCCCCCAGACAACAAGCAGTCATTTACTGGTACATGAGATTTCCATGAAACGAGTCTGAATGTCACCCACCGTGAATAACACATTTAACACATTTCAAGAACTTTCTGTTAACTCGAGATCATGCCTGAAATACAAAGAAGTGACATTTTACATATTTTAAGAAAACAACCATGCATAACCCCCATGGAACTCACAAACATGCATCAAACAACAAATATAACAAACATACATGTGACCATGTTGCTGTGGGACAAATCTACTAACACCTACCCCTTCCCGGATTTCAAAGAAAAATCTCTGAATAACAATTCTTTCTCATCAAAGACTAAATATTCAGCAGGTTTCCACTACAGACAAGAACAGATTTCACCCTGATTAGAGGAAAAATTACATAAGTTGTAGCTTCACCTTCACTTGCTCCTTCTCGGAAGAGAGAACAAAACCCCAACCCAAACCAGCCCTCTCCAGCTTTGGTGCAGCTCTCCAGCAGTCAGACACAGCCCTACCCAGGAGGAGCCGCCAAGGCTGAGTGCAGGGGGAGGCTGGGGATGGGTGCCACACCCTGCGCCCCTCCTCCCCCGCTGCTCCTCCTCAAGGCGAAACCTGCCCACCGCAGCAGCGGGCTCCCATGGGATGAGCTCCTGATGCGCATCCCACCAGCTCCTCGTCCTATGGGGAAGCCTTTGGGGAGAAAAGGCCATCAGCTGCACCACGAACAGAGGGATGCGACTGCAGGCAAATTGTGAGGGGGGAGGCCAGGGCTGTTACTGGTCTGATTAAATACAACCAGTGTATTTTTAATGTTTCCCGATGTGTTTTGTGTTCTCTGCTGCAGCAAGCAGGTCTGCAGTGTGCCAGCAGCTCAAGGAGCCTTCCTGTTCATGCAGTGCCACAAGGAATAAACTTCCAGGAGCTCTCACCCCATTGCAGTGCTCTCAGCCTCTCCTCTCCTCCCCTGATTGCCATGCAGGTCTCATCCTCACACTAGAGCTGAAACTTTCCAACCAAAGGAGACCAGCATAGCAGTATTTGCCTATACTCTATTATGCATGTACACACTCAGAGGTGCAGCAAGACCGGTGAATTTAACTACATCAGTGATGCAGCATGATGATCTTGACCTTTTAATACTCTATGAAAAGACTCTTCTCCATAGATTTAGAGAAAAAGCATACATTCAATTGCATCTGACCTTTATTGGTCCAAGCCTTATGTAGTTTGCCTATATTCTTATTTTTTATGGAATTTAGTTATATTTGCTTTCTTTATACAAACCTTTCAGCTTTCTATGGATAGAGACAATTGCTGACAACACTAAAAGTATAACAAAAAGGTATCACTGAGCTCACCAGGCTGTAAAAGAACAGATGCGCATGGGACACACCTAACCCGGAGGGATTTTTTTCTTTTTTGGCAAGCGGGCCTCTGACTTGGAATCATTTTGACAGAAAAGAACTCTAACATTCTAAGTAGTTACCCTTCAACTTCGAAGCAACGTGCATGTTCAGTGGAGGAAATACTTTCCATCTCTGCCGCAAACAGGGGCACACGCTGGAGTATAGTGGTGAGAGTGACAACTGCCTTGACCCAGCGCTTTCCTGCTCCAGCACAGCCTCAAGAGAAATTAAATGAAGACAGCGCAAGGCCAGACGGGGATGCTTTGCTATTGCGATCACCACGATCACCACGAGTGCGAGTTTTTAAGCTTCTCGCTATATGCGATGAAGTTTCGCCTTTGAATGAAAAATGGGACAACCGAAAAAGACAAAATCCTATTCCACCCACCCGCCCCAGTCCCTCTCTGGCAGCCCAAGGGCGCGGGGCCGCACCCAGGATGCGGGCGCACCGACGGACCCGCTCAGCCCGCACGCTGTTCGCACCCGCGGCTCCTCGATTCCCCTTTCTCCACAGACCTGGCCGAGCACCGACACTTCCACGCCGCGCTCCGAGGGGCCAGGAGTAGGGATGGGGAAGAGCGAGGGGTTCCAGCGTCCGGGCCGCGTTCCCGAGCACCTGGGAGCCCGCGCCGGGTCAGGCAGGCAGGGACGCGCGATCCCTCCAGTGCGGGGCGGAGCGGAGCGGGGCAGCCCGGCCCGGCGGGGCCCCTCGCTGCCGGCCAGGAGGGGGCCGGCGCGGTGCTGCCACTGCAGCGGTCCGGGGCTGCGATGTGCTCCGTGCATAACCACACCCACCGCATTGCAGAAGCCACGGCCCGGGGCGGGGGGGTAGGGGGTAACCCCCCCACGGCGAGTAGCGCAGCCCCGGCCGGGCCCCTGCACCGCCCAGGTGTCGTGTCCCCCAGGTGAGTGGAGCACTGGGGGAGGCACGGCCCGAGGGGGACTCGGGGTGCGCCCCACCACGCCGCACGCCTCCCCCGCCCCCCTCCGCCGCGCCTCTGCCGCCTACAGAAGTTTCCTACAGAAATGCGTATCGTCCTAAAAAAAATTAAAACTGCAATGGCCCTCCCACCCTCAGTCCCCCGGCAGAGCTGCGGCGGGAGCAGCCGAGCCTGTGTGTGTCCCCGCAGAGCCCCCGCCGCCCTCCCCGCTCTGCCGGGGGGCACCGCTCGCTGACTGCCCCGGCTCCCCCAGGCAGCCTGGCCGCACGCACACGCCGCCCCCTCAGCTTAAAAATGGCTCCTAAGAATGATGTAAACATATATATATATATACATATGTATTTATATATGTCTATATACACACGCACACATATATATAAATAAATACGTATATATTATAAAAAGGGAGAGATGCAATCTGCCCCCGCTCCCCTGGGCATACCCTCAGCTCCCCGCTGCGGGGAGGGCACCGCAGGCAGCGGGGCTGAAGCGGCGCGGAGGTTCCGATAGTAGAGAGATGC